>APFE030826124.1:0-29850 GCA_000404065.3 Pinus taeda | reverse complement strand
GTTCAAGAAGTGAAAGATCACATCAAGCATCAAGAAATGAATCCGACCATATCTTGTAAAGGATTGGAACAAATTATCACTCCTCAAACTCTAAAGATAGAAAGACATATCAAGAAGAAAAAGGTTCAAGTGGTGAAAGATCACAACGTGCATCAACAAAAAGTTCTCCAAGTTTTAAAGGATAATGCCACTTTGGTGCAAAATCGAATGAAACAATAGGTAGATCAACATCATAGTGAAAAAAAATTTGATGTAGGTGATTGGGTATTTTTACTGCTACATCTCAAGCAAGCTATTTGTGAGAAGGAAATGTTGGCAATACTACATGCACTTAAAAAATGGTGACCTTACCGAATGGGAAGACACTTCATGGTAAAAATGGATCATGATTGTCTTAAATACTTTTTAGAACAACTATTATCTTTAGAAGAATAGAAAAAATGTGTCACAAATAGGTTGGGTTGTGGCTTTGACATCATCTATAGAAAATGGAAGCAAAATTTTGTTGCAGATGCACTCTCAAGAAAGGATGAGGATGTGGAAGCATTGTTTTATGCTATTTCTATTTTCCAACTAGATTGGATAAATGAAGCAAGGGATGAATCAAAGAAGGATGAAGAAGTATGGCCACTTATTCAAAAGTTGCAAAAGATCCCAATTCAAACATTATTGCCAGAAATTGAAGAGGAAGGAAAAATCATATTGGAACCTGGAGCAGTCACAGAAACAAGAACCCAATAGCTACGAAATCAATCAATTTCAGAGTATCTCATCAAGTGAAAGAAATTACCCGCTAAAGATTCCACATCAGAGGACAAGAAGTTTATACATAAGCATCAAGAACTACTCAAGCGTTGAGGACAACACTTTTTGAAGGAGAGGGGCATGTTAGGCCCCTATACTACTAGTGTAACCCCTTATTATTATTAGTACAACCCCCTTATTATATTGATGTGCCATGTAGTGCCCATATTGTTAATATTGTGCCCTTACATTATTATTGTTATGTAGGCTCTGAGTATATAATGACCCCTTAGACTCCTATATATAGAAAGGATGTCTTTTCATTTGTATCATCCAAGAATTGTTCATATATGTAATGTAAAGGAGGTTGCCCCCTCGAAGAGGCTGAATTCTAAGGCGTTGATCTATCTTTTCTATCTTTTCTTGAGTTGGTTTCATAACAAGCAAGCCTAGACAATACCTCAACAGAGTCACTTCAGGTACACAAGCATTTATCCACTGCTAGTGAGCCTGGACAGTGCCCCAGTGGAGTTGCTTGCTTCACCTCTTTGCACATGAAGCCTTTCTCGTATTTCACCTTTTATTATTATTTTTTCACTTTTGTTTAAAGAAATTTGCATAAACACACATTGATTTAATAAGGCGAAAGAGAGATCCCGACCTATTGAGAGCAGTAGAGGTTGTCCCTTTAATGAAAGATATTTTTACACCTATGAAATACAGTTCACTTGTTAAAGTTTCCTCACCTCCTTACTCTACTCGATTGAGTTGACAAGTCAAAATAGAATAATTATAAAACCAAATAGAGTAGGTGGTACTAGTTATAGATTATGCATCGTGATTCCACTATGGTTTTCTCATAAAAAGAACATATTTTCCATCAGGGTATCATTGATTAAAGATGCAATATCCATGCAAAGAGAGGGAATAAATAGATAACCAAGCATTAACAGTAGCACAATTTCCTCTCGAACTTCACCATGCTTGCTTCAGAAACCAAATACAATCTCAAGCGAAGAATATCCTATGATGAAAAGGAAGAAAAGGGCAAGGCGGAAAGTAAATAAAAAAAAATACAACAAAGAAAACAAACAAACTACTCCTACTCCTAAACTAATCGAGAATAGGTCATGCTTACGTAAAATGAAACTTGTAGCATAACCACAGATGCATAGGGTAACACATATAGGTGAGGGAATCCATATCAAGAAATATATTGGAGAATAACAATGGAAAAGAAAGATAAATTGATACATGCCTTAACATTCTAAGAGTGAAAATGTATGCAAAAAAATATGACAAAAAAGCACATGCAAAGCATTATGTGGATGCATTATGGAGTTTATACCCATCGCAATGCAATAACATCTAAGAGAATCCTTTCGAACTTCTGAATTCAGCAAACATAAAGAAAGTAAAAAACTTATGTTTCGCAAACGAGCTTTCTAGGTATGATTCCTCCAATGATTGAGCAATAGCATTGTGCAAAACAGGTGGAGGGTGTGAAAATTGTGGAAATGATTTATTTTCAATCTGCACAATCGAATGATGAGGATTCTTGAAAGAAACAAAACCATCCTTATCATTATTGGAACTGGCTTCAAGATTGTGATAACCTGACATAACCATTAGTGCAGGTTGAAGTGCCTCGACAGCTTATGGAAGTTCCAAGACATCAGATAGTAGATCATCAAAAATCGTTGGCTTGAAAAAATCACAACATAAGGTACAGATTCATCACCAAATGAATCAACGAACAGATCATGACAACCATGATCATAAATTTTATCATTGAAAATAGAGGAATCCTCTTGATCTGATGAATCGTAGAGAGGGGAAGATTGAAAACAAGAAATTTCACCCTTTAGTTCCTCAGAAAGATCAGATGATGGATTGGAGGGATCAATAAGGGAATATTCTTCTTCTCCATGTTCGAATGTAAAATTGAAATTCCACAAGTTTTGAGTGTGATCAGAGTTAACATCGTCAGAAACTACTTCTCTTATAGATTCAACAAGTGTGACAGAATGGTGGAAGATGTCAAGATAATCAGGGAGAGGTGAACAAGGAGAAACATCAATTTGCATCACAAATTCTTTTTTAGATATATAATACCACACATAATCATCATAAATGATATCGCAAGTTTGTTGGTTAACACTAAATCCATCCTAATTTTGATCCTCATGAACATTAGAATAAACGATTGAAATCAGTCAACACAACAACTCACCATCAAGAGGTCCAAAAGAACCAATAGATGGAGGGTGAGGAGAAAGAACATTACCAGAAAAATCATATTCATAGTACAAACTTGCATTTAAATTTTGAATATGTGAGGTGGGAGAAGATGGTGGTAGATCAACGTATGGAATCTCAAGTTCTCCAACCTTAACCTGCGTAAATGGAGTTATTTGATAGGGGAAAGATGAAGAGTCACTTGGAACAACAACTTCCTTCATCGCAGATTTGGAAGCTCCATAACTAGTGTATTCTAGGAGACTTTTGAAAGATTCATATTCTTTTGGATTCATCAAAATATGAACAAGAAATTAAAACTTCGTTTTCATTAAATTCCAATCAATATTATCTTCGATAAATTCAAAAAATAAATAAATAAAATGATCATGAAAATCGGTAAGAGATTCATCAAGTGCTTTCCGCAAATGCATCATTTTCTTGAAAACAGATTTATAATAATATCTTCCAAATGCACAAAAGATATCTTTAACAAGATGTTCTAAAGAGTGTATAGAAGCGATTGGAAATGTGTAACACCATTCCTAGATGCACACTTCGAATGTGAGAAACAACAAACTACAAGCAACATCCTCACAGTGAATATTGTGCTTAGTGAAAAATTCAAGAAAGTGAGCGGTGTGCTCAAGAATGGTTATTCCACCCTCGCTATCAAACTTTAAATTAGACAAGTCATTGATTATCCCCATGGGCACTTTCGATTTGTATTTCTAGAAAAACATATTAGGGTTAAGATATGGGAGGAAGTCATTAAAGATAAGAAAAGTTCAAATAGACTTCACGGGCTCAACTTTTCATTTGAACCTCCTTCTAGCGCAAAAAATGTTAACGGTATTGGACCCGACAACATTCAGGGGGTATCCCTAATATGAAGTCCCAACTAGACCTCGCACCATTTGGTGTAGGAGCCCCATCTATAATATGGCTCGATTGCCGAAGCAGTGGGTTTTAATGATGTGCCTTGGCTGCAATAATGCATAGAGTGGCATAATTGTGACTTTGGTGAAAAAGTGTCTCTGCAGAAGGTCAAATGTAATGTATGAAAGGTTCTAACACACTAGGGGAAAATGAGTGAGCCCCTTAGAATCCTCTAATAGTACGAAACTTAAAAGGAACACATGAGAATAAAATACATCACGAGTTAGCCTACAAAATAGTTCACAAGTTAACCATGACAGAAACATACAATAGCATGAACTCAACAAGATTCATACTAATGCAAACGAAATAGTTCATAAGCGTTAGAATAAGTGAAATAACATATATTGCAAACATAGAAAGAATAGCCATATTATATTCACAGCATATGCATGAAAATATGTCGGCTCTGAACTTTTATTAAAGTAAAAGTTACAAGCATACATATACCATTGACTAACCACTAGTCCCAATAGTGGAACATGAATTCTACACCTACTCCTTCAAATAAAGATACTCCTTGTATTCTACGGAGAAGCCAAGACTCTCGACAAAACTCCCAAGCTCTTGATTCTAAGCTAAAAGCCTAGCAAAAGCTTGGATCCCAAAATCCCTTTACATCAGTTATGAGGACATATTTATAACAAAAGGGGTGACTATTCATCTCCCTTTTCTGACTCTTGGACTTCTCTCACGATTCTTCAACTTCTTTAGTAAATGACTCTTCGCATTCCACAATTGACACTTGTAATTCCACTTACAAATTAATTACAAAAGAATATTAAAATATACTCGTACCCATATAGGACAAAATGGGGTAGAGCCAACTAGACATCATAATAAGACAAAAATTCAAGCTTGAGTTTGGGAAAACTCTAGCTCAGTAACTTCGGCTTGTAGGTTCTCGGTCACATAATGGTGCTAACCTTTATACTGCATGATGAAATCCCCAATTATGTGATGGGATAAGGTTGAAAGTGGACTCTAGCCTCCATGGAATCTTGGCACACTAATTTGGAACCAGTATGAGTTTGTTTCTTTAGCAGGAGCATAATAGTATTGATCTGGACAAGGCCACTAATGTACTTCTGCATATTCTTCCTATTCACTTCAAGAAATTCCTTGGTAGTGATCTATCTAAACCAGTTCAAGTATTCTTCAACCTCCTGCCTAATCTAGTTCCTGCGTTTTGCTTCAATGAGTGAACCAATTAATGGGAACTTTTGTGATTTCATCATGAAATCCAGGTTGTTGTACAATCGTGCATATGAGGCCTTAATATTAGTTATGAATGAAGCAATTTGTTTGTCACTCTGAATGATCATCCACGCTTGTACTTTCTCCAACTCTACCTATTGCCTTGTTTTCTTCACCAACTCAGATGGTTCCCCTTTGTACTGCATTGACCACTCATGCATGGCAGCAATGGTTGTATGGATAGCCTTAATATATTTTGCATTATCCTTACACTTTTGTTGCATGACAACAAGTAGACCACTGCTTTATGCATGGTGATGAGCTCTTCATACAAGCTTTGCATGGTTTATCCCAATGTTGATACTTCACCAAGTATGGTTGCCTTAAGTCTTCCAAATGTACTTGCACAGGAGTTGTGTTTTGGACCTTTGCTTGGTGTTGTTAAACCTCTTGCCTTGCATCCTATAAGTTCTTTTCCAAATGTTTGTTCTCGGCCATCAGATATTTAGTGTTTGACTTTGTAGCACCTGCGAAGGCCAAGTTGGCTGCAGAAATGGCATTTGGATTCTTTCTCGTGTCTGTTACAATCACCCTTTATCTGATGAATGCAGGAGATGTGATATCATCCGAAAAAAATCTCTTCCTTTCTTGTACAATTTTCTTTTGAAGTTTGTCGTAAGTTAGATTGTATGTGTCCATAACCAGACCCTCATGAAGAGGAACAATTTCCTCTTCCTTGCTTGGAGCTTTCTCTATTGTGGGAGGAGGAGACTAAATGGTGACCTGCTGTGTGATAGGAATCAGGTCAACATCTTGGTTTAACTGCTCTAGTTCCACCTCCATGTCTTGAATCATGATTAACTCCTTAATCTCTTGAGCGAGCTCCTTGTCCGGCAACTATTCGCTCTCCTATCCTGATAGTTGGTTATGTGCTTGTTCCTTGGCTTGTTTCCGTTCATCTTCTTCTTCTTCCATTTTCTGCCTTTATTCTTCTTGTTCTTATTGTCTTTTCCTTTCTTCTCCCAATATCATGTTCTCTTATTCCTCCCTCTACTTCATCTCTTCCTCCTATTTCCTTTGCGTCCTCCTCTTCCCTGCTGCTATGGACACTTTCAAGATGATTGGATTTTCTTTCATCTTGTAGCTCTGCTCTTCCTCTAGATTGTGAGCGAATTTCATCTTTCCCTTTTCATGCATTGAGTTGTAAATTTCCGCTGGTACTGCCTCTGTGGTGACTTCTTTCTATGGAGTATCCTATGATGTTCCAGCGAAGCTAACTGGTTTGCGAGACTTGGAGGCATTAAAACCTTTTTTCCATGCTTCCTCCTCAGGCCTGCAAAGGTCTCCCTTGGCCATTGAAAATGAATCCTTGTAGAGTGGTCTTTACAAAAATTCTTAGGATCTATTGTAGGGAAATCCCAACACCCCCATTATTTGAAATAAATAAGTCTCAAATAATGGGGACCCTTTCCATATTTTTTTGCCTAAATCACCTTTTAATATTTTCTTGTTGACATAGATTGTCATTGATGTCAATATGGCCATATAAGAAGAACCAAGAGGAGCCATATCGGAGGAGCGTTGCTTGTAATACATGCCCAAGAAGCACCTACAGGAGTGCTGCCTATAATATATGCCAAAACAGAGCTATCGGAACCATAATTATAAACCATACATATATGCCAAAGAACAGGAGCAAATAGAGCAAACAAAGCAGATAGACCCATCGGAGAAATGGAGGAAGCAGACAGAGCTAACGGGAGCGGACACGGTAATATGCGTGCAATTACACTATCGGGAGCCATTGGAGGAGCAAGGATGCATATAAATTATCGGAGAGGAAAAGGCAGTATTCATATAAATATACCACATCATACACTATCGGAGGCGCAGACCTTAGTTATATGGCATTTACACTATCGGGAGGCGAAAAACATAGTCATAATGGAATACACTATCGGGAGTGGAGAATATATATAAATAGGCAAACATACTACCGGTGGATATATATATAAGCGACAATGCTAATCAGTGATTCGGCTATGCGCCATCACCCCAAACCCCCGATTGCGATGTATGTGGGCCTTAAGCAATTGCGATACATACATATATATATATTATATATATATATATAATATATATATATATATATATATATTATATATAATATATATATATATATATATTATATATAAGAGGACCCATGGACCATTACAATGTGAATATAACATAATGTTGGCGGAAATCAAGTTATGGTTTAAGTCAAAGAGTGGAGGAATACATACAGACCCGAATGGGTTATAGCAACAACCTTATATTATATCGCGTCCGCAGGAGGATCGGCCTGTCGGCCATCGGCGATGTCATGGGATCTATGTATAAAAGACCCCCAAATGCCTTGTTTGCCGATTGCGATTTCCAGACCGGACCCGATGCAACATTATAGATGGGCTTAATACAATATCGCGTCCAGTGGAGGATCAGCCATCGGCCATCGGCTATGCCATAGTCTCGATGTATAAAGGACCCCCAAAAACCTTGAGCACCGATTGTGACTTGTGTAGCAGATCTGATACAAGAATAGTTGTGGGTGAAATATAATTGAAGTCCGCCTCTTTAATAATTTCACCTATTTTACTCATAAATCCTGTGTAATTGAATATTTGGCCTGCGTAGGTTTTGGAGGAAGAAATGCAATACAATAACGCTCCTGATAGTTCAGGAGGCCTGAATGATAGTTCAGAAGGCTGAATAAAGCCGCTGGAAATTGCGATCAGGATGTGGCAGGTCCATTAAACGAAACAATCTCTGTGTATGTCTACCATCATGAAAAAACAGGAGCGTTGTTACAGTTTTTTGAATATGTGTCCTCTGCGTATGAATCAGTCCTCGCCATTGAATCAACATGTCTCAGGAGTGTTTGTGAGCATGAAGAGACAGAGGAAACCATAGAGACCAAAGAGGAAGCCACAGGGACCAAGGAGGGAAGCCGAAAGATCAAATGAGTCAGAGGAAATGACAATGACCGAGGAGGAAGCTAGAGTGGCGGTGGAAAGTGTAAACGAAGAGTGAGAGGCACCTGAAATACTTAAAAATAGAAAAACAAGGGAGAGGTGTGTTGATGCATGAATAATCAGTGAGAGAGGAATTCGAAGAATAGGCAAGAGGCAGGAGAGGCCAGAGAAGCAAGAAAACAAGAGAAATTCAGAAGCTCAATAGGTTTGGGTGCAGAGAACTGCAGCATAATAGTTTATATCAGGGTTGGGTTGGAGCCCAAGAGGTTGGAGCCTCAGAACTGAACAGGATTGAAATCCTTGGGAGTTGGTGCTCCTAAATGTAGACCCATTACAAGATAGAGTTGGTGCTCTGGAGGTTGGAGCCTCACTGAAGTCCAGGTTGGAACTTGGCAACAAATTGCAACTATATATATATATATATATATATATTATATATTATACTATAGGTAACTACAAGAATAAAAAAAAAAAAAAGGAAAGAAATATTGATTCACCCCCCCCAAGTATTTCCAACAATTGGTATCAAAGCAGGCTTCTTCATACTAGCCTAACATACTATTGGTAACTACAAGAACAATTAAAAAAAAGGAAAGAAATATTGATTCACCCCCCCCCAGTATTTCCAACAATTGGTATCAAAGCAGTGTTCTTCATACTAGCCTAACAGCTTGAAGAAAGATCCACAGCCATGATGAGAAATCACGAAGCATCAAGAAGACCTCCTTTGTTCGATGGCACTAATTTTGGTTTCTGGAAAACGAGAATGACCTATTACTTAATGTCCTTTGGACCTAAATTTTGGAATTCAGTTCTAAATGAGTATCCAATTCCTTCCACTCTTCCAACAAATCAAGATGAGAGGAAAGCCTACATTGCTAATGCAAAAGCTCTAAACTCCATCACTAGTGGAATCACTGATTCCGAGTTTACAAAAGTCATGAATTGTAACTCTGCCAAAGAGATGTGGGATAAGCGAATTAGCTTATATGATGGGGACTCAAATGTCAAAAAGGCAAAGCTTCAAACTCACATAAGGCAATTTGAAAGTCTAAAAATGGAAGATGAAGAAGATATTGCAGCTTACTTTCTCCGAGTAGTTGAAGTGGTCAAATCTCTTAAAGGGTTGGGCAAAAACATTGAAGAAAGTGCCATTGTTCAAAAGGTATTAAGATCTCTTCTAGATAGATTTGACTCAAAAATAAGCACTATAGAAGAAATAAAGGATTTAGACACTCTCAAGATGGATGAACTCCATGGAATCCTCACTGCCTGTGAGATGAGGAAAGGTGGCCCAAGCTCCAAAGATGCAGCATTCAAGGCTTTAAAATCAAAGAAGGGGAAAGAAATGAATGGTTGTAGTGATGAGTCCGATGTGGAATCCGAATTGGCTCAATTTGTGTGAAAGCTGAAGAAAGGATCCAAGCTAAAAGGCAAGTACCCTCTTATTTGTTTCAAATGTGGAAAAATAGGTCATTACGCTACAAATGTCTTGATAAACATGATAGTGATGATGAAGGAAATTCTAAAAGAATAGCACACAAAAAGAAAGGATTCAATAAGAATAACTTCTTCTCTAAGCAAGATGAGTCTGATGAGGATGATTTTGTAGTCATCAAAAATAAATCAGATGAGGAAAGTGACCATGATGACTCAGGGCTAGAAGGGAATGTAGATGAACTGTTAATAAGTGCCATTGAAGAAATGAGAAACTCAGGAATAAAATCATTTCTCTTAAGGTAGAAAATGAGGAAACAAGAAGAAGAGAAGATCTCTTGGAAACAAACTTGCGAAGAACGTTAAGCTGAAATAATATCTCTGAGGAAGGAATTGGAGCAAGTTAAAAAGGGTTGGAAAAGCTCTCAAATACTTGAGAGTATCCTAAAAAGTCAAAAACCTCAACATGATAAGTTTGGAATAGGTTTTAAAGGAGAATATTCAAGCACTAAGAATAGTGCGAAAATCTATGTGATGCACTTTCTAGCAATCCAAAAGAAGAAAAGGCATGTCATTAAAAGTGCATCCTAGATCCAAAGAATGAAGAGAGAATTACTCCAAAGAAGAATGTGGAGTCGAATCATGGATACTACAGCAAATACAAACTAGTATTCCACCAAAGGCCCATCTAAAATCCAAAGAATGAGGCGGGAGTAATTCCAAGGAAGGAAATCGACTCAAACCGTGGCTGCTACAACAGGTACAAAACCATCTTTCTTGGACACTGTTTTCACTGTAAAAACTTTGATCATCAAGCCAGACATTACATGGCTGGCAGAAGTGAAACACCAAAGCTAAAGAACCGAATAATCAATTCATATGCCCCCAAAAGGCAAGGACAGATTAAAACCTTCAATTCGTTTGATCCCTTGACCAAATTTGAATTGATTTGCTCATTCTACTACAATAATGGACACTATGAAAAAAATTGCCCACTCAAAGGAAGAAAGACGAGTAGTGAGAATTCCAACATGAATAAATGCGGCTTGGCTCTATATGCTCAAAATAATGAAAATCATTGGTTTGTGGATAGTGGGTGCTCCAGACACATGACAGGGGACAAAAGGAATTTTTCTCATTTAGCAAAAAGGAAGGAAATGTGTCCTTTGGAAGTGGATCTACCAGAACTGCGGGAAAAGGAATTGTTACTCTAATCAATGGAAAATGAAAAGCTCAAGATGCTTTGTTAGTGGGCGGGCTCAAACACAATCTCCTGAGTGTTAGCCAAATCTGTGATCAAGGACATAAGGTTGTCTTCAACACCAAAGATTGTGAAATAAGGAACTCTTCCTCAAGGGAACCTGTGGCAAAAGGGGTTAGAATACCAGACAACATTTACATCCTGAACAACATTCAAGGAAATAGATGCTACCTGAGTCAGACAGATGAAAGTTGGTTGTGGCGTGAGTGACTTGGACATACAAGCTTTGAAAATTTGATCAATGTCAGCAAGATCAAGGTTGTACGAGACATCCCAAGGCTATTCAAACCAAATCAAGGAGTATGTGGTCCATGTCAACATGGAAAGCAATCAAGAACTAGCCACAAGACCAAGGAGCTCTGTACATCAAAGCCCTTGGAGATCATCCATGCTGATTTGTGTGGACCAACCAGAAATCAGGCACTCCAAGGAGAAAGGTACTTTGTTTTATTTTTTGATGACTACACTAGAATGATGTGGATATAATTTATAAAATATAAATCTGAAACTTTTGAGTGTTTTAAGAATCTAAAAGCTCTTGTAGAAAATGAAAAGGACTCAAAAATTAAGTGCCTCAAAACAGACAGAGGGGGAGAATTCACATCAAACGAGTTTAGTGAGTTCTGTAATATTCATGGAATTAAAAGGGAATTCTCTGCTACCAGGACACCTCGTCAAAATTGGGTAGTTGAAAGAAGAAATCGAACAGTCCAAGAAATGGCAAGAACAATGTTATTAGCAATAGACTTGCAACCAAAATTCTGGAGAGAAGCAGTATGGACAGTTGTCTATACATTGAATCGAACTCAATTAAGACCAAATTGTGAAAAAACTCCTTATGAGTTATGGAAAGGAAGACTTGCTTCAGTGAAGTACTTCAAGATCTTTGGAAGCAAGTGCTTCATAAAAATCAATGATGGCTCACCAGGAAAGTTTGATTCTCGGGTTGATGAAGGGATATTCCTTGGATACCCTACATGGAGCAAGGCTTACAAGTGCTACAATTTTCGACTGAAGAAAATAATGGAAAGCATTAATGTAAAGATTGATGAAGACCTTCTAGAGAAAGAAATTGAAGAACACGAAAATGATCATCTTATTGAAGAAGAATAACCTAAAGAAGAGGAAATAGATCAGGAAGAAGAAGAAGAAGAAGAAGAGGAAAAAAAACCAACTCATACCCCCTCTAAGATGAATTTTCTCCAGAAATATCTTCTAGAAGATCATATTATTGGCAATAGAGATGAAGGGATGCAAACCCGAAGAAGGATGATAGTTACACCAAAGAGAAACATTATTGCTCTTCTATCCATGATAGAACCAGAAACATTTGTACAAGCAAGTAAAGATCCTCATTGGGTAAAGGCCATGGAAGAAGAAATGTCCCAAATTGAGAAGAACGAGACATGGGAGCTGGTACCTAATCCAAATGACAGAAACATAATAAGAACCAAGTGGGTATTCAAAAATAAAATGAATGAATATGGACAAGTTATCAGAAACAAGGCAAGGCTTGTTTGAAAAGGCTATTCAAAATTGAAGGAATTGACTTTGAAGAAACATTTGTACCAGTAGCTCGAATGGAAGCTATCAGGATGTTCTTGGCTTTTGCTTGCTCAAAAGGATTCAAAATCTATCAAATGGATGTAAAATCAGCATTTCTAAATGGGGAACTCAAGGAAGAATTCTACATGGAGCAACCAAAAGGGTTTGATCTAACAAAAGGAAAGGACTTAGTCTGCAAGTTGAAAAAGGCTTTATATGGGTTGAAACAAGCTCCTAGAGCTTGGTATGCAAGGTTGGATCACTATCTACAACAACAAGGCTTCAAAAAGGGAGTGGCTAGAAGTAATATATACATAAAGACAGATGAAGGTAAGTTACTAGTTACTCTTGTTTATGTCGATGATCTAATTTTTGCTAGCAATAATGATGAAATGAGCCATGAATTTTCTCAAAACATGTCAAAAGAATTCAAGATGTCAATGATAGGAGAGATATCTCACTTCCTTGGACTTCAAGTATCTCAAACCATAGTAGGACTGTGTATATCTCAAGCCAAACATCTAAAAGACATGCTTAAAATATATGGAATGGAGGACTGTGCACCCATGAGCACACCTATGACCACAAACTGCAAATTGAGCAAAGATGATGACTCCCCTCCAATAGATGCAACTCATTACAGGTCAATAATTGGAGCCCTTCTATACTTAACATATACAAGACCTGATATAATGCAAGCAGTAGGAATGGTGGGAAGATTTCAATCTACTCCCAAACAATCCCATCTATTAGCTGTAAAAAGAATTCTCAGATATCTGAAAGGAACTCCTGATTTCGGTCTTTGGTACCCTAAGAGCTCAACACTGACTATAACTGCATACACCGATGTTGATTGGGCTAGAAGTGTAGATGATTGGAAATTACTAGTGGAAATATGTTCTTCCTAGGAGATTGTTTAGCATCCTGGCTCAGCAAAAAACAGTCATCCATATCATTATCCACAGCCAAAGCCAAGTATATAGCTACAGTAGACTCTTGTACTCAAATACTATGGATGAATAAAGATCTAAAAGATGTCAACATAGGTACAGATAAACTGATTACCATATATTATGACAACACAAGTGCTATCAGTCTCAGCAAAAATCTAGTGATGCACTCAAGGACCAACACATACGAATCAAGTATCATTTCCTCCATGAGCAAGTAGCTAAGCAAAACATCGTCCTGGAATATATCAATACTAAGGAGAAGATAGCTGAAATTTTGACAAAACCTCTTCCTCGAGAAGCATTCGAACATCTTTGTCAAAAGATGGGGGTTATCTCTTCAACATCACTCAAGATAATTCATAAAGATGCCGTAGGACAGGGGAAGCAGTTTGACAAGGGGAGTCCGTATGCATTCCTTTGCCATTGATGTCAAAGGGGGAGAGCAGAAGAATATTGCCATCAATAAAAAAGGGGGAGATTGTTGACATAGACTTTCATTGATGTCAATATGGTCATATAAGAAGAACCAAGAGGAGCTGCAAGAGGAGCCATATCGGAGGAGTGTTGCTTGTAATACATGCCCAAGAAGCACCTATAGGAGTGCTGCCAGTAATATATGCCAAAACAGAGCTATCGAAGCCATACTTATAGACCATACATATATGCCAAAGAAGAAGAGCAAACAAAGAAAACAAAGCCATCGGAGAAATGGAGGAAGTAGACAGAGCTAACGAGAGAAGACAAGGCCAGATGCATGAAATTACACATATGCGTGCAATTACACTATTAGGAGCCATTGGAGGTGCAAGGATGCATATACACTATCAGAGTGGAAAAGGCAGCATTCATACAAATATACCACAAAATACACTATCAAAGGCGCAAACCTTAGTTATATGGAATTTACACTATCAGGAGGCAAAAAACATAGTCATAACGGAATACACTATCGAGAGTGGAGAATAAATATAAATAGGCAAACATACTACCGGCAGACATATATATCGACGATAGTGCTAATCGGTGGTTCAGTTATGCACCATCACCCCAAACCCCCGATTGTGATGTATGTGGGCCTTAAGCGATTGCGATACATATATACATATATTAATATATAAATATATATATATATAAGAGAGGACCCATGGACGAGGAGGAGGCTGAGCCTGCCGTGGGAGATGGGATGAGGCGGACAAGGCAAACTATCGGCAACAGAGTCAGAATAGCTGAGAAGGAGTACAGGGAGAAGTCCAATCCCAAGATCAGGAGAATTATGGAACATTGGGAAGAAGAAGCCATCCAAGCTCAATCTAAAGAAGAGATGGAGGATTGGATTGCTCTCATGCCTGACCCTGGTCATACCAGAGGCAGAATGACCCTTTACAAGCAGTCTCTTCACTTGTACTGGGTCATGAAAAGGCTCATGGCTAAAGCCTTGGAACAGGTAGCCATGGAGATGGCTGAAATGGCCCAGAGCATCCCAAACTTGAAAAAAGACCTGAAGAATATAGTCATAACCCTGCTCATGCAAGATAAAAGACTGGAGGACCTGCAACAACAGCTGGAGGCAAGCGGAGTGCTGGTGAAGAAGGAGAAAGCTCAGCAAGCTGAGCCAGAAAAACAATGATCAAAGGCATGTTCTGTTTGATATAGGATCTGTTTCTTTTTGCTTTACTTTAGGCATGCAAAAATATGATGATTTTATAAATAGGAAGTAGTATATAGCTAGTAATAGGGAGATAGACAAAGGGTATAAAACAAGGAAAGAACAGTTTCAAACATTCTATTTTTGGGCTGCTGTGAAGAATTATCGGTGGTCAATAAACCCGATTTCCCTTCGGGCTGGGGTGAGACCACCCTGACTATGTAACTTTCTTTTGTGTTAATAGAAAATGGAACCACCCAACTTACAAAAAAAAGAGAGGACCCATGGACCATTACAATGTGAATATAACATAATTTTGGCAGAAATTAAGTTATGGGTTAAGTCAAAGAGTGGAGAAATACACACGAACTCGAACGAGTTATAGGAACAACCCTATATTATATCACGTCCATAGGAGGATCGGCCCGTCGGCCATCGGCCATGTCATGGGGTCTATGTATAAAGGACCCCCCAAAGCCTTGTTTACCGATTGCAATTGCCAGACTGGACCCGATGCAACATTATAAATGGGCTTAATACAATATCGCATCTAGTGGAGGATCGGTTGTCGGCCATCGGCTATGCCATGGTATCGATATATAAAGGACCCCCAGAAGCCTTGAGCGTCGATTGCGACTTGCGTAGTGGATCCAATACAAGAATAGTTGCAGGTGAAGTATAATTTAAGTTCGCCTCTTTAACAGTTTCGCCTATTTTACTCATAAATCCTGTGTAATTGAATATTTGGCCTGTGCGGAGTTTGGAGGCAGAAATGAAATACAATAACGCTCCTGATAGTTCAAGAGGCTGAATCAAGCCGATGGTCATTGTGATCAAGACGTGGCAGGTCTTTTAAACGAAAAAATCTCTGTGTATGCCTGCCATCATGAAAAAACAGGAGCGATGTACAGTTTTTTGAATATGTGTCCTCTGTGTATGACTCGGTCCTCGCCATTGAGTCAACATGTCTTAGGAGTGTTGGTGAGAACGAAGAGACAGAAGAAACCACATAGACCAAATAGAAAGCCACAATGACCAAGGAGGGAAGCCGAAAGATCAAATGAGTCAGATAAAATGACAATGACCGAGGAGGAAGCCAGAGAGGCGGTGGAAAGCGTAAACGAAGAGTGAGAGGCACCTGAAATACTTAAAAACGGAAAAACAAGGGAGAGGTATGTTGATGCATGAATAATCAGTGAGAGAGGAAGCTAAAGAATAGGCAAGAGGCAGGAGAGGCCAGAGAAGCAAGAAAATAGGAGAAAATCATAAGCTCAGAAGGTTTGAAAACAGAGAAATGCCGCAGAACAGTTTATATCAGGGTTGGGTTGGAGCCTAAGAGGTTGGAGCCTCATAATTGAACAGGATTGAAATCCTTAGGAGTTGGTGCTCCTAAGTGCAGAACTATTGCAAGACAGAGTTGGTGCTCTGGAGGTTGGAGCCTCACTAAAGTCCAAGATGGAGCTTGGCAACAAATTGCAACCAGCATAATATATTTATATATATATATATATATATATATACTATATATTATATTATATGTATATTCATTGCACTGTTTTTGTTTAAAAACCATAATTCCGCATCTATTTTTGTGCTCCAATAATTATTATATAATATATATATATTATATATCTACTTTTGGTAACCTACAAAACAATTAAAAAGGAAAGAAATCTTGATTCCACCCCTCCCCCTCAGTTTTCCACATTTCTTTGTAAGTATCCCCAATTTTTTCATTTTTTTTATTCTCAATCAGATTTCTAATTTTGATTACTTAATTGAGTTTGATTTTTTTATATCTTTCCATCAGTACTTGTTTCATCTCATTTGGTTGACGGTTTGCAAATGGTGTTCATCTAAAGTTTGATAATTTTTACCGCCTGGGTTAAAAAATATACAAAATGTATAATATTTTATTTTTTGTAATTAAATAAATATCTCATTGTAAATATTAATCCCTAGTTAATTTTTACTATTTTTTTCATTTTCACTAACGGTTCTACAAAATTGCCCAGCCAAATTGTAGAACAGTTAAAATAATTTGCTTTCGAGATCTCGGTAATTTTCCAATTCCTAATTTTAAAAGAAATTACCAAACCCAAATTATCAAAATTGCAAAGTGGTTGTAGTTAATTTTGTAGAATTTTTTGTTTCACTCCAAGTGGACCCCACTTCACCTCATCTCCTCTCTTCCTTTTCAAAAGTCCCGACATAAAAAATTGTCAATATAAAAAAGTCTTGATATCTCGATATTGGAATTTGATTGGTGCATATTTTAAATCTTCTAATATTAATTTTTCTCTGACTTCCGATATTTGATTTTATACCGTGGCTATTTTAATTAAATATAAAGTCTTGCATCACCTCCTTATGCCTCCATATGTCGACCTCTTTTTTATTCGAAGCATGGAATGGATCACATAGTCACTTTAGAGTTCTTATATGGAATTTGTTTTTATTATTATTATATTATATTTAAATATTATTATAATTATATTCTTAATTTAATTGTAGTTTATTTTTTAATTTTTAATAAAATTATTTTTAATTGTATATGATTAATTTAATTTAATTTTAAATTATAATGAACTATATTAATTAAACAATAACTCTTAATTTAATTTAAGATCATATTTTTAATTAAAATTTCTTATTTTTTGCTTAAGCGGCAAATTTTCCAAAATTCTGGCAGTTTTGATTCTTCAACTTTGGAAGCTCATAAGTTGAATTTTATTTGGTCAAATGAGGCCCAAGATAGCTCGTTAGATAGATAAAATCATGTAGAATATTTCTAAAGTGGTTGCATAACCATATTTGATCATTTAATGAGTCTAAAATTTAGCAAAATATCAAGCTCCAAATTTTAAACAAAATTATTGTCTATTTTAATTTTCTGCGATTTCATTTGCTCATAACCTTTATGGAATACAGGTCCATTCGACTATTCTCCTTGACCAATTAGATCTTTAAAAGGATCAATGGAAAGCTCATATTTTTTTATTTTTTTATTTATTTAATTATGTTTTGATTGGAAGATTGTTTATTTCCCAGATTTGTTACTTTTTTATTTTAATTTACATTTTTATTTTATTTTATTTGGTTTTGGCAGGAAAACAGTTGAAGAGATGAAGAAAAGAAGATTTCAATCAATGGAATTGTTCCAGCAATAGAAGAAAAGGGATTTGGACCAATGAAAATTATCTGAGAAAAATTACTCTTCAATAACTCTCCTATTTGGAATTTGTTTTTGTAAATTATAAATAGTAGTTTGTAGAATATGCAAAGGGACTTCTATTCGTTGCAATTCTTGAATTCTTGAAAGCACTATTATAATGGGGATTTAGAGTTGTAGGTGAAAGGAGCGTAAATCTCAAGTCTAGGCGATAATTAAGGATTTTTTTTCTTTTGCATTATAAACTATATATGGAGAGCAAAGCTTTCACTATTACAGCTCTTGTTTTAACAACAGAGTTCAAGCATTGTAAAGGATTGTTGGAGATAAGAGCTAGAGAAGCAATTTCAATAAATTGGTGTTTAAAGTAATACTGTTTTTATACCGATTTCATTTTATAATGGCAGAAATGTGTCATTTTTATTCATATATGTGTACTATTGTCTATGTGAGTAATTTGTCTCAATTATCTATTGTTATTTATCTCTGCTCTTGTGTGCTGAACTCTTATTTCTGAGTAACTATTTACTTAGAAATCAGTCTTTTAATTCTGAATTAACAGACAGTAATATTTTGTGAACTATTTCCTTATATGATTATTTAATCATTCAAGTCACTGATTTAATAATCAATTTGTGAAATACTTCCTAAATGTTGTTGATTAATTATTCCGATTAATATATCTCTTAACAGAATGTGTTTTGGTATTCACAATATCAGTTAATTTAACTACTTTATTAGTTTGATATTTATTATAAGCTGAAAATATTTAAATCCTAATCATTTAATTACTTTGCTTTCGGTTGGGTTATATCTACATCTTCCTAATCGAGTAGGCTTAGGATTTCTTTCTTTTTGCTTGTGTTCTAGGATTAGTTTGCATTTAGATTAATCATTATATATCTAGAAGTCCTCTTATTAAAAAAACAAACTCTAGTTGTGGCTTAGTTGAACCCTAGATCAACTTAAGAATCACTTTCTTGCCTGAGCTCAACAAGCGAGTTGATATGATGGCTCTTTTCTATTGGTAAGAAAAAGGCATACTTTAAGCTAATAGAGATAGAGAGAAGGTACATGGACCTAGTTTAACCAGTTGGAACCACCATCCTAAACGGAAAAGGAGTTGCTTTAAGTTCCCAACCAAGTGGTCTTCCTTATAATGTTGAGGTAGATATTTTTTAGCCTTCAACATTTTTGGCACTAGAAGAAAGGTCTGACGACTTGTTGTCTTTAGGACGTTTTCTATTGTAAATTTTTTTTAATCACAATGGCTGCTCTCGAACTTCCCATTTGGATTTGTATCTTTGGACATGCATCTACCAATACTCCACCATAAATAGTAAGACACTTGTAAAAGGTAAAGTTTAATGATAAGAATAATTTTTTTACATTTAATCATGCTTTACAATTTATTCAAAATTTGCAAATTCTATTTTTCATGATATTGATGAAGGTATTCTATGCATGATTTTTACTCTTGCATTCTAAGGAAAAGCTAGAACCTGGTATCAATCTCTGCTAGTTGTCTCTAATCACAATTGGGATCATTTTATCACAAAATTCCTTTATAAATTTGACAATTATAATTATGAACAGGTATGTGATGAACTCGGAGATTTATGAAGATTTGAAAATGAATCTTTCTTGGATTTTACTGCTAGATTTCAATTAATTTGCTTGATATTATCGATCTATTGGTTTGAGTATATTTGTTCTCTTCTTCTCATTTCAAATCCGTATGTAACAATTCCAAGCTTTGATGACTCTCCTTCAACTTCTAGTGATGTTATCAAAATTTATGATTTAGAAGTGCATCTTAACCATGATGAAGTGGCCTTAGCCATGTATGATAAATCCTTAAATCTTGTACACACCTCTTACAGTATCAATGATAATCATGCTAATGAACCATTATCACAAAGCTTGAAAACTTTGTATAAACAACTACAATAAGAAATCAGTAACAAACTTGAAGGACCGTGTGCCACAAAATCTGAAAATCACTATGAATTAAATTCACAAAATCATATTATAAATTGGCAAGTACAAGAAGAAATTAAAGTTTTCAATAAATGCAATCGACTGCAGAAATTTCTAAATTATTTCAAGTTGATCAAATACAAAATTCAGGGTAGCTAGAGAATGTTCTTCAAGAAAACACTATTAGCCAATAAATGATCTAGAATCTGAAATTTGCAATGGAAAGAATTTACAAGAATCTACAAATAGAGATACTTTTAAATTCATTGTTTTCTATTCTCATTTTCACCTCTATCCTGATTTTTTTTTAATAGCAATTTATCTCATCTTTGCTTCAATGTTATTCCAGAAAATAGAGAGGTTCATATAAATGAATTTCCTAATAGTTTTTATCAAGAGAGAGAGAAAATTATTGATCATTTTTCTGACATTAATGAACATGTGTTCCATATTCCTTCTTGTTTTGATACATCGCATAAGAATAAATAGAATACTAGTAAATGTTTTGAATTCATTTATGATGATTGATTTAACATTGAGGATGTTGATTTTCCTTTTTCCATGATAAATCCTCATCATTCAAATCAAACTATACTTGAAAATGAAGAGAAACTCAATACTTAAATTATTCCAATTGGTTCTTATTTTCAAACATTTAATCATACTCATGATTTCAGCATTCAAGAAACCATCCCAATCCATGATGCTCAAGCTCTCATTCCTCTTCATAATCATGATCATCTCTCTAAGTCACAAGTTGGTGATGGTAATCATTCTAATTTCATTATTCTGACCAATTCTTGTAAGAAGGAAATCATTTTGACTTAGTCCCAATTGTATTGTAACGCTAGTTGTAACAATAATGTAAATTATGATTTAATTTTATTATTTTTCCTTCACTTATTTTGTTTGATTTCAGATTTATTTTTTGTTTTCAGTTTTTAGTTTTTAGATATCTTATACTGTCATATTGAGCAACTCATTATTGAAAACTCAATTGATGCATTACCTGAATGGGAAAATGAAGTTTCAAACCATAATCATGGACATCAAGAGCTATTACTCTTCTAATTAATGTTCATCTCTTATCACTTGTTCATTTCCTCTCAACAACAGTGCCAACAAGAGAGTGTATTTTTGCGATATGACAAGGAATCTAATTCAATTAATGATCTTTCGTTGAATCTATCAAATTTCATTCCATTTTTCATTGACCCATTTGAAAGACATTTGAAAATTTTTCCTACATGGAATAATGTTAATAATCTAACATATGTACATAAAACTTACATGCAAACCATTATATCTAAAAGTTCATTTCCACAATTTGGCATGTTATCCTATATTTTGAAAGTATCCCAATCATTAATGGAAATCCATCCAGATTTCTATGATCCAATTGAAACTCAGCTGGAAGGGAGATTTCAAGAGAAGATGACTGTAAATAAGTTGTCTTTTGTAAATATGTTAGCAAATAGTGTAGATACTATATTCAATTTTATTTTTTTCGTTTAACTATATTCTTGTTACTAATGTTGGATTAGTACATACATGTAGGAGATAGAATGAGAGAATGGTCAAATTTTCTTTGCATTGAGTTAGCAATAGGAATAGATTAATTTAGATTAGATTCTCTTTTTGTTTGCATTTATTTGATTATTTCAGATTTTTTTAATAAGCAAGTAATGAATCCGATTTTTCCTTGGAATTCCCTTTCATTTTCTGGCAAAGTGGCTTAGAACATATCAAAATTATTATATAGTCGGATCATACACACTTGTGAAAGAACTTGATTGTTTTGTTTTTGCAAAACTTCATCACATTGTTAAAAAATGTTATATGAAGAAATTCCAAGGATTTGCTAAGGCTTGGCAATTTTTTGATTCACAAGTATTTCTAAAAAGGCTCATTTTCACCACTCTTTTCCTATGATGTAAATTTAAGGAGGATACAATTTCAAAGTTCATTACTTAGCATTTTTTACTAAATAGGTAGATGATTTGGAACATATGAAAAATTTGATAATTGCATGGGAAAACTTGAAGATTCATGAGGTAAACTTACAATCAAAATTCTTCTAGGTACACATTAAAAGTTTCATCTTTATCTATTTTTCTTTTTCTCTTTTTCATAGTTTATTTATTATTTCTGTTTTGTTTCTTTTGCAGGTCTTCATTCACTTGATTTTGGAGACTCGAAATAAGCAACCAACCAACCCTTTCTAAATTTGCAACATGTTCAAGAAAGTATTTGTTGTTTCATTAGAATTTGGGTATTCTTTAATTTTGCTTTTATTCATTAAAACTTTGATAGGTCCTTTTGTATTGAATTAATGCATTATCGAAAGACTCATATCGGATTATTATAATATTGAAACTCTCATCATAAAATATTTATGTAAAATAATTTTTTGATCAAATATTCCTGATAGTTAATATAATTATTAAAGGGGCTTTTGTAAAAATGCAAAGTGGAGTTGGGTGCTTTCTTTTGAATTAAATACATTAAGATTTTTCATCCCCACAACTTCCTATTGGCATACCGGCCTTCGCAAATATTATAACTTATAAAGTGTTTTATGCTCAAAACTTCTGATATGTAACTCATCCAATACTCTAATACTCTGATACCTCAATCATCTGATATTCCAATACTCCAATATCTTTGATCTCCTAATATCCCGATATCCCCGTGCCTTGATATTCTGATACTCGATATCCCGATATTTGGTTCTCCCCGATACCTCCATGTTTATCATATCATAATTTTTATAAGCACCTATTCACTACACTTTAGTATTCTGATGCCTCTTACTTCTGATATCTGATATTCCCATCCTCAACCTATATCAAGACTTTCATATTGGATGCTTGCTCTTTAAATCCCCGATATACTATCACCAATATAAAATTTCCAATATCACTTCTGAAGTTTGATATATCGTGACTTTCTAAAGTATAGCCAAGTGATTTCTCTTATATTTTTCTTCTGATATGCTCATGTGTGCAAACCCACATGAATTCATGTTTTTTCACTTAGAAATATGAGCCAATAATCATATTCTTCCTCTCATTAATGCAGCGGAAATGAAATGCTTACATTCTTCATTGTTAATATTTGCTACCAGGGGTAATTTTAGGGGCGAATAATCGCCCAAAGGCGAAATTTAAAGATTTTTATATTTTAATGGGGCGATTTTTTAATTAAAATAATAAATTTTTTTTTATATAATTAGCCCTCATTTTATTTAAAAATTAATTTATTTTTTTATTTTCGCCCAGGGCAGATAAGCTAACCGAAATGGGATGTTGTTAAAATCGCCCCATTTTGATATTTACGAAATTGAATTTTCTTAAAATCGCCCCAATTTGATATTTGCTCCTGGGTTTTGGGAGGTCAAAATCCCTATTTTTGATTTACGGTTTCCGGCTCCCTGTTTTCGTGATATAAAATTGTCAAGAAAAAGATAAAAATGTCCATTACGATGATCCATCCACTGAATTTTTCGTGTGCATTTTCAACAGAGACGGTTATTTTAATTTTAGACAGGATATTGTTAGTAGAATGGCAAGAGAAGGCGGCGGAACAAGTAAGAAACGCAAAGCGGCGGAACAAGTAAGAAACGCAACAGAGCGATCACCGATACGGCTCCCGGATTGTTTTGTGAACCACAATCGTCTGCGTTTGGCTGATTATTTTCACAGGTATTACAAACCTTCAATGCTTGCAGAGAACAAGAAATGTTAAGGAAAATACAAACTAAGCTCGAAATATTAGTTTTTCACGTTTTATCTCGTCTATCGGGTCTCTGGCAAATTGCGATCAACAAGAAACCAGCAACATTCCATGACATTGAATCAATTTTGAAAAATGTAACAAACAATCCGGTTGCCTTGAACCCCTATAGTTTCCATTCTCTAATTCCTTGTTTTTTTCTTTTGTAATTTTCACTGAAGATCATTCATCCAAATCATCTTCATCAGAGCCGCTTTCCAGAAAAGAGCCCAGTGATTTGCACAGTATGCTGAAAGATTTGTCGTCCTTATCCATCAAAGAGTGATCAAGTAGGGTTAGTACCTAGACATTTAGTATTCATTTTCTAAATTGTACCAAAATAATATTTTGCAAAGGCAATGCAAATAAGATGGCCACATTTTCCACAGAATGTAGATGAGGAGATAAATGAAAGAACACCTGCTTTTTCCTTCTAAGACAATCCTCAGCAACCATAATTTTGTCTCCACAAGCTTTCTGCAATTCTGCAAGGGCGCCCTTTTCTTTCTTTCCTGCAAGGATGAGCGGAAAATAGGAATAAATGAGTCAATGGTCTCTAGACGCTTTTGGTCATAAATTCAGGCGGGGCTGAGAAAGCTGAAGGACGCTCTCAAGCAGCTGTTCGTATCGAATGAGTAGCTTTTTCTTTCATCTTCAAATTTGGAAAATATTTCAACAAATTTCAAATCAAAAGGATCGTATGATAAGTTTTCTTTAGCGCTTAGAGATAGTAACCTATGAATACTTAATTTACATGCATCCACACTGTACAGAGCATTCGATGCTACTTATACATATTTCTGGAGAGCTTCCAAGGGCTTTCGCAGTTTGTGTATTACATTGAACATCAGGGGTAGCATGTTGCACGAGCTCCAAGGATTTCTAAGTCTAAATTAATTGATGGCGTGAATTTGACGCTACTGGTTAATAAGGTTACTCAGAAAATCTTATATGCTGAGGCAGCAAACGACTTTGTGGATCTTCTCTTAAGATTTTTAAATTTCCTGTTGGTTCTTTTATCAAGTTACTCTCAATGCTGGTTCGTGTAAAAAAACGTGGCTTGTCTCAAGAATCTTTACCAGAGTGTAGAGAGGTTCCAGCTTGATTTGTTGAGTGCAGATAAAAAAATCCCTCTAGTCCCCAGGATAGATTTGTGGCAATCCTGGTTTGCTATAACAAAAATAATTGGGCAAGGTAACGTTTCTAATTTTTTACAGAATTAAAAAATAATGATAATAATAGATGAATTGTATCTCCACTGCGTTATTTATTCTAGCCACTCTTAAGTCTTTACTGTCTTTCCAGGCCTGGAATCTGATATTGAACATGTCGGTGAAAGTCTGTATGAAAAAATCTTGCTTGAAGCATTTAGAGCGGATGGTTTGTAAACTTAAACAACTTTTTTCTTGGTCGAAACATTTTTCACATTTACTCTGAAGTCATGCTGAGTTGATTGATATATTACAGTAAGAGAAAAGGAGACTATCAAGTTTTCGCATTTGCTTCAGTCGTTGTTTCACAAATTTAAATATAATGATATTAATTTCAATAAGCTTCTTTGATTGAAGAATTACATGTTACGCTTTTGCACAAATTTAAAATTTAAATACATTGTGTGTGTTAAGTTTATATCAATTTCAAGAAGCTTATTCGATTAAAGAATAAACTTTTTAATTAAACATTTATATATTATATAATAATTTTTCTTCTCCTTTCTTGTTGCAATTATTAATCAGGATTTATGTTAAAGGAGTGTATGTTGTATTATAGCTTCATGGCTATAATACTCAATTCTTAGGCACTGGAAATGTTTCTATATATTTTATATTCAAGTCAATATATACAACATTTCTTTGTTTTGCGAGTTTTGACATTGGCTTCAGTTAATTACATCACCGAATGTTTCTATATATTTTAGATTCAAGCCAATATATACAACCTTTTCTTTGTTTCGCGAGTTTTGACATTGAGCTTCAGGTAATTACATCACCGAATAATGAGGATGTGCGCATGAATTGCGAATGTGAAGTCTGGTTTGAGAAAATTAGTAATACTGAATAGTTTTCTGAAAGTTATGGCAAAGACTTATGTAACTTTCAATTACATTGCAATTGGTTCTGCCATTTTATAAGTTATTTTATTTTTATTGATTATTGATCTTTTAAACAGTTAGACACGGATTTAGTTTTTGAAGAATTCTGATATATATTTTATCTAACATTGTCAAAATAATAGTTACCATATGGCTGTAGGTTTTGAGATTTTGATATATAGGTCATTTAGCATTTCTAAAATAGGCAAGAAAGAACATAAGTACAAGATCACCCAGAACAACTCCTCTCTTTGGATGGAAAAGAATGAAATTTTGAAGTATGCTGAAAGATTTGTCGTCCTTATACTAAATGTCTAGGGCTGAGAAAGCTGAAGGACGCTCTCACGCTGCTGTTCGTATCGAATGAGTAGCTTTTGCCTTTCATCTTCAAATTTGGAAAATATTTCTGCAAAATTCAAATCAAAAGGATCGTATGATAAGTTTTCTTTAGCGCTTAGAGATAGTAACCTATGAATACTTAATTTACATGCATCCACATTGTACAGAGCATTCGATGCTACTTATACATATTTCTGGAAAATATTTATGCAAAATTCAAATCAAACGGATCGTATGATAAGCTTTATCGAGAGTTTGGAGATAATAAGCTATGAATACTTCTTTTACATAGATTTACAGAGCATTCAATGCTACTTCTACATATTTACTTCTGAACGAATTTCGAATAATTTCATTTCCATAGAAATTTCGAGTAATTATAGTTGTGGAAACGTTTATTATTGGAAGACGGATGAACATGATAGGAAATCTAGAAAACTAGAGTACTTTCCCTTGTAAGCTTGCAAATGAGAATCTTTCTCCTTGCAAAACTCCTCTTAACCTACTTGAAACTTAGCCGACTCACTTTTCAGAGCACTCTCACACTGCAATCATTAGATTCTTCTATAATCTCCAATCTTCATATCTGCTAGTTTGGCATTCCACTACAAAACTACTGAAATTATTTAAAGTTCAAAAAATTTTATTCACAGTTACCTCCTTGTAGGTCTTGGTCGCAGCTTTTATGAAGATTTGCCTGTACCCTTATATCGTGATAAGTATGTTAAATGTATTGCACTCTTCATCGCATGAATGGACAACAATAAAGTGTATTATCACCTTTCTTTCTCGAACTTTAGTTTAGCCTCTTCCAGTATGGACTTGACTTCGGATGAAACACTGAAAAACAGAACTAACAGTCAAAACTTTTCAAACAAGCTGCAGAAAAGAAAGAAAGTTAAACGTACTAAGTTCAGTACGAATAATAATTATAACAGCGACTATAATTCTCTTCGGATATCGAATGACTTAAATTTGCCAGAGACCCGAGAGACGAGATAAAACGTGAAAAGCTAATATTCCGAGCTTAGTTTGTATTTTCCTTAACATTTCCTGTTCTCTGCAAGCATTGAAGGTTTGTAATACCTGTGAAAATAATCAGCCAAACCCAGACGATTGTGGTTCACAGAACATTTTTACGGTGAGAAAAACCAACCCATGTTGAATTTTTAGATGTTTATTTTGTAAGGGGTCATTTCCCTTGTCGGTTTGACATGAAATCTGGGCACGGTTGCTTTTAAGCGCTGATATCTTGACAAACAAAACACACATTTACTGGTTATTAATTGGAAAATGTTCCCCACTCTATCACAAACCAGGTTAAGGAAGAACCAATGTGATTTGATTAAGAACGGGTCAAATACGACCAATCTGATTTCAGCTCAGAATGAGAAATTTAACTTTCAAAAAATTTGACTGGCGTGGCTCTCTGGTCAGCATGGTTTTTTTGAAATTACCTTTTTATATTTATTTTTTCATGGTTTATTATATAAAATATTGTGTTTTGTATTTTTTTCATCTATTATTATATAAAATATATAATTTATAAAAAATAGCGTTTATAATTTATTTTTACAATCATTATATAAAAAAAAAATCAAAGTTTCAATAAATAGGTTAAACAATTTTTAACAACTTAAATCCAGTTTGATTATTTAGATTAACGGACCAATTCCAATGATAATGTTTTAACAATTGAAATTTATATTATATTTTAAAATAATAAAAATCTTGTTATGATAAAAAAAAGAATATATATGTTAGATTTATAATAGTTTTATTATACCTGTAGTAGGCATGGTATTAGGGTTTTAATTTTACTTTTCGGTGTGTCTTAGTTTGTTTTTGACTAAGCATTTTTGCTACTTGTCCATAATTTAAGATTGGAAATTCCATTTTTGTTATTTTTTGTTATTGTTTAAATTTATTTATTTGTAAAATGATTGGTTGAGGTTTTATGATGGGTTGTTTAGTAACTTCCATTTTTATTAGTTACTATTATTTAGTGTTTAGTTTTATTTCCTTTTTATTTGACTTATTTATTTATTTATTTAAAATTTAAGATTTATTATTACTAGCAATTGTCCCAAAAGGTACAAAGAGAGGACGATAGGATTATTAAATTAGAATTGTTGAATTTCTCTAGAAGAGATGTTGGTTCAAGCCTACAAGGAGAAAAGAGATTTGATGTTTGAAGTTCTATGTTTTTTGGACACCATATTTCTTTAAATACAGCTTAATTTTAGAAAAGTTCAAGCCCAATGCAGTTCTGCCATGTAGAAGCACACTTAAATTGCTACTGGGCTTATGATATTGACAAATTCAAAGTAAATTGGTATACAAGAGAATGTAGCAAGCTAAACCACAAGTTACACATCTTTAGACCTGAAAAAGTACATAACAACGGTTTGGCAAATCAATAGCGATATCATAATTTCTTTTCTTTCCACATACATACAATTGCTCCAAAGGCAAGGACAAGAAAATTTTCAGCTCTAGTGAGCACCAGTGGGTCACCAAAACGTGTGACCACTAATGAATTTCACATTTATACAAGGAATTGGTAAGGGATTTTACATGGACTCCACTCAACTTCAGGCACAGCTTCAG
Organism: Pinus taeda; assembly: GCA_000404065.3. NCBI lineage: Eukaryota > Viridiplantae > Streptophyta > Pinopsida > Pinales > Pinaceae > Pinus > Pinus taeda. Next base: position 910 of record APFE030826124.1, on the reverse strand, counting down.
CGAATATGCAAAGTGATTGAAATTGAACACAACTAAGTAGTGACAATGGCTCACAGTAATATACCAAGTATAAAATATTGAAGTTTTTACAGAAGCAAGGAGTAAGAAAAATTATGAAGCTCAGAGAAGTAGATTTAAATCAATCAAAGCTTGTTGAATGACTATAACGTCCATAGAAATAATCTTCCAAGGTTCTGCTCTCATGTACAAGATCTACACTTTGATCCGGACTACTGTTTGATACCAAATCATCATCAAATCCAAGCATTGCAAGTGATAGATGAGTTTGCATGTCACAATTCCCAAAGTTTGCCCCAAATTCATCCTCAATCAATTCATCTAATTCCATGGACATTGTCAACTGCCTCTTGGTCCAATAAGGTAGGTCATCTCCTTCTCCTCATAGTAATTTCAAAATCTGCAATAATTAGTTATAGACTAACAATGAGGAAGAATAAGTTCACGTTCTTACATTAACATTTATCCATTGTTTGAAATTTGACAAAGCCAGTTTAATTCAAAAGGTAAGCCACTTTATTTGGGGAAACCAAAGCTTTCAATTCAGATCTTGCAATCCAGATTTCAACTAGGATAGTGATTCTCAAGAAAGATATATACTCTCTTGATATTGGAGTGAAAGCAGATATGCTAGCTCTTCTTGCCTATTTAGGGAGGGGTAATTTGCATACTGAAGCTTTGGTTTGAGATATGATGTAATCTCTTTTGCTAATATTCAAAGAATATTATATTTCATTAATGGAAAAAGTTATTATTGGCAATTGAGGCTTTGAATATTTTGCCATAATCCACCATCAACATTCAGGGCTAACCTATTTAAGGGTGATGATTTTACAAATTGAACTACTGAAAAAATGTTTAGATTACAACCCTAAACACTAGATCTAAACAC
>APFE030826121.1:81011-102492 GCA_000404065.3 Pinus taeda | reverse complement strand
GGAGGTCATCAATCTGCGGGATTGGGTACCTATTACAAATAGTGATCTTGTTCAGTGCCTAGTAGTCAATACAAAGTTTCCAAGTCCCATCTTTCTTCTGTACCAACACGATCAAGCTCCCACAAGGTGATGAACTCGGACAGATGTGACCTTTCTGCAGTAGCTCCTGAATCTGCCTCTTAATTTCATCGTTCTTCAGAATGGAGCACTGATAAATTGGTCCAGTGGGTAGTGGTGCACCTGGGGTCAGATCGATGGAGTGCTTGACCTGATAGTGTAGAGGAACCCTTGTGAGAGAGGTGAAGATGTCCTCATACTCCTTCATGACCTTGTCCATCTATAGTTGTTGTGTAGAGGGGCCCTGTCTAGAGGTCGTGGCCACCATCTTCTTCTTTCCTTGAGGGCATATCATGAGGAAAAAAAATTTCTCAGTTTTGGAAATGAGCTTACTGCATTGTTTGCAGTAATCAAAGAGATGATGGTAGGCGGTGCTACCTCTAGTATCCTGTACAACTTATTTCCCAATGTAATAATAACAACACGAGGCCTTGATTCATACACAACATGTCGCTTCCACAAGTATGGTTGTCCTAATAATACATCACAAACTTCAATGGGAGCATTGTCACACAATACCTCACCCGTGAAGGGCTTGATGTTCTATGGAAGGCGACATTGCTGGCTCATGCGAAGATCCCGTCCTTGGTGAATCCACCTAATGGTGCACGATTGTGGACATACTATGGTCGGTAAGCCTAACCACTTCACGACCTCTACCGAAATGAGGTTCTTTTGGCTCCCGCTATCGACAATGAACTGTAGCGGGGAGCCCTTTACCCACATTTGGGCGTGGAAGAGACGCTCCTCCTCCTTTGGATCTTCGAGTTCCTCCTTTTGTATCTTCAAGGTGGCAACAGTGGCGTTTGGCTTCGCATCGATAATCTGCTTCCCTTTGTCATTCCCCTTATCGGGTTCTGACTCCGAGTCGGAACATGCATCTGATTTTGAAACCTTTAGCTTAGTCACTAGTGACTGCTTGTCCCGACACTCACTTGTGTTGTGGTTGGAGCTCTTATGGAACTCACACCATTTTCCCGTGTCCTTTTTCGGCCTCGTAGATCCAAAGTCTCGCTTCTTCTGCTTAATGTTTTGCTCGACCTTGACGGCATATCAGTATTTTGTGCCGAGCGAGGAGATGTTCAGGAATTCTATTTCTTCCTGGATGTACTTGTGCAGGCAGTCGCGGTATTTGAGTATCAAATGTTGCTTTGAATCCTTGATACCCAACTTTGTGCGAAGGGTATGGAAAATATTGGTGAAATCCAACACATCTTGGTCCCTTCCCTGCCACACCGTGGTCCACTTTATGTATTAATCCTCATAGCTTCTGACAGGGTAGTACTGCTCCTTGATGGCATCCTGGAATGAATTCCAGGTGGGTGCGACTGAAAATAGTGATCCGGTATTTTCATCCTTCTACTCGCAGTAGGTTTCCCACCAATCCTTGACGTGGGGGGCTGCTTTTAGAAGAGCGAAAACAATCTTTTCCTGAATCGAAAATTCATGAAAAGAAAAATAACCCTCTAGCAAATTTAACCATTTATCTACGACATTTGTGTCTATTTGACCCTCAAATATGGGGATTTCAAAATTAACTTGTACCTTAAAGGGTGTGGCGTTACCAGAGTAGCTGTTGGAAGTTGATGTGTCGCTTTTGGGTAGTTGCTGAAGGATCTGGGCAAAGGTGTCCATCATCGCGTTCCTTTGTCGCTCGAGGGCTTCTTCGAGCAAGATTTTTATAGAATCTCTTGCCCCCTCATCTTTCTTCTCATCTGCCATGGGAGCGCGTCGGGATTTGCGAGGCTGGTCTTGCAAAGGTTCGACCAGTTCAAGCCCTAACTCCTTATATCCCAAACTCGTTGGGGACATGCAAAGAAAAACAGAGAAAAAGAAGACCGCTCTGATATCACTGATCCAGATTTAAACATAAACACAACAAATTACAGAGATAACCATAAACACAGATATGCAGTGGAAAAAATACTTCATTTCATTAATGTAAAATATTGAAATATGTTTACAAACAGTAATGGAAATAAACCAGCTAGGGCGATGGTAGCTTATCTCTGAGAAGGGATGTGGCAGCTACATGCCTCTGAACTATGTTACAATGAGGATCAAAGGCATATTTATTGTTGAGAAACAATGGAAAACACTTAACATTCCAAAACCTAACCCTAGAAGATGAAATGCCAAACTGTGGGCCCTATTTGGGTAAATTGGTACATCAACTTCATGGGGTCATAACTTTGGCATACGTTTTCCGTTTGACGTGTACAATAGCTCGTTAGAAAGATCTATCCAAGCACTACAACTTTGGAAAAGGCAACATGGGTCCATGGACCCATGTTGCCCCTACATTTCCCAAAGAAACATCGTTTAGGGCCTAAAAATGGCTCTGGAAGTTCAAGACCCGAAAAACTGCTAAAAATAGTAAGTTGTGCTACAATTAAGGAAACTGAAAATGCTAAGAGAAAAAATGGTGGGGGTCCAGGTGGACTTGGTAGTTGGCCACTAATATCCACCTGGATTACGCAGAAGGTCAGTTTCATGCATTGATCATAGGGAATAACATCAATGTATCACATGGCTTCTTCGTCAATGATGTGCTTATCATGGGTATGTTGAATTGCTTTGCATGGTTGACTCTCTTTAATATTTTTAATAATTTTGTTAATGCCACTGGTTTATATATGAATTTGCAAAAATCATTTATCTATCATTATATGTGTGGTATGGAGGTCATTGATTATATAAAAGGCCTATTTGGAATTGAGGTGGAGCTGCTGAAATCTGGTATGAAGTACCTTGGATACCACATCAAACCTTGTTGCTTCAGAAATTTTGACTAGCAGTAGTTGGTTGACCATTTCTACAAAAGAATTTCTGGATGGGAATTTAGATGCTTATCCCTGGGTGGTCACACTGTCCTAACATAGGTTGTCCTAACACAGTTGGGGTTATACTGGGCTCACATATTTCATATCCCTCAAGCTACTATTAATAGCCTTATTTGCATTATCACTAATTTCATTTGGGTGGGGTGCAATGGACAAAATAAATATAATTTGGTAAAAATGTCCCACATTTCTTGTCCAAAGTGATTGGGGAGCTGGGGTATTGTGAACCTTCGGTGTTTTGGATGTTCATTGCTCATTAAATATTTATGGTGGGGCATATTTGGATTTGGTATGTGGAGTATGGTGCTAAGACATAAATACTTAAGGATCATGAATTCTTATACTGGTACTGGAAGCATTGTATTAGCACCCCGAATGGCTCAGATATATGGCTTATTTTTCAAAAGATTGCTAAAATATTCTTACATTACCTGGCATGGTCTATGGGGAAGGGTCACAGGATTCTCATTGGAGCTGATAATATTTTGGGAGCTGGCATGGAGTGTAGCATATCAGAGGTGCTCACCAGGTGCTTTAATGGGCTTGGTATATATTTATGGAATCAAGTTATATCCATATGGCGGGGCATTTCTCCTATATGGAAAACTACACAAGCGTTGGGACTAGATGGGCAATTGGCGATGGAATGGAACTGAATTTGTGTCGACACGAAAGCTTTGGGTATATGTCGGGAGGAACAACGTGACAAATTGGTTTGGTTGGGGAAGATGAAGGCGAAGAATATTATGGTTGTTGATATATATTATTCCATTTGTGGTAGGGAGGCACAATGTGCAGAAAATCTAATATTATACACCTAGAAGACTAATTTTCCTATAAAAATCATCATGTTTTCCAAGTTAGTATATCACAACAAAAATCTCACTTGAGAGAACTTGCAGAAGCGTAATTGGCATGGTCCCAGTTTATGTACAATTTGAAAAATGGAGGAAGGCAATTGTCACATGTTTCTCAAATGTCACCACATAATCCAGCTAAGAAATAGAGGAAGGCAATTGTACATGTTTCTCAAATGTCACCACGCTATCCAAGAATGGGATAAATTGGCCCTTCACTTTGGTTTTCCTAATAATCAATTTCACAGTATTGTAGATTCTAGGGAGTGGTGGAGCAAGAAGAAGATCTCATGGAGGATTATTCTCACTCTAGTTTTTTGGGCCATATGGAAATGGCAGAATAAACATATATTTTAGAATTTTGTTGAAGATTTCATACAGGTATATGAGAATATTATCATACCACTTTACGTTACGTGTACATGATCTCAATTACAAAAAACATCATAAGAGAACAAATCCTTAAATGGAGTACCCAATTGGTTTTTTTGATGCGGCAGGGCAAAGGAATGTTTGTGGTTGTGGCTTTTGGATAGCCATAGCGATTGATTTACAATTGAATATTCACTAAAATGCGGGAATAAGCACAAACAATAGAGCAAGAAATGGCCGTATGGGGTATATTATGGTTCACAAATTTCCTCAATATCCATATTCATATATTTGGGGATTCCAAGATTATCATGGATCATGTAAATGGGTATGCAAATATCAGTCAATCAATGCTCCTTGGATGGTTAAGGAGAATTGATAATCTCTGGACATAGCTCGGGAACCCTTCCATCATGCACATAGGCAGAGAACACAACAAACTTGTTGATGAACTCTCAAGGAAATTTGGGAGAAATGCACATTGGTATAATTTTGGATAGCAATGCTCTAAATGTTTGTGAATTTCCATTACCTAGCTAAATCTAAAGACTAACTCTCTATTTTATATTTTTTTATAATTTTGTACAACCGTTTTTTCTGTATTAGGTGGCCACACCTACTGATGACTTGGATTTACAAAATATAAATAGTAATGGGTAAGATCATGTTTTTCCTCATATAGCTAATATAATGGGTATTTTTTACTCACATTCCCCACTAATTCTGCTACATGCTGCACTCTGATACTTTGTGTTCATATTATGTTTATATATATATGTGTTCATATTATGTTTATATATATATGTGGGGGGATATTACATGCTATGCCAGATTTATACAAGAAAAAGATATGTTGTTGAAGAATTATCATCACGAGACTCCTGTCTCATAGAGGAATATATATTACTTACTGAATGAGCTATATAAATCTGTAGTCAATAAACACAATCCTGGCCCTCTAAATCGGCAAAAGTTCAAAGACAGCGAATGCCAAAGTAACATTTAATAAATTAATATAACTTGAAACGATTTTATCCAAAGAAAATACCGTAGTTACCCAGTTCGGCCGTATTGGCCCAAAATAAAAATGAAAAATCGCCGATTTGATACGTTCGACGTAATAGTTCGTTCATTACAGTTAGATACGTTAACCAAATTAAAAAAAATTGAAAATTTTTTATTTTTATATTAAAAAATAAAAATAAAGATTTTTATATTAAAAAAATAAAAAAATAAAAGTTATAAACCCATCGTGTTATTTTTTTTTTTTTTAATAAAAACAATGAATTTCATTTTGAAATATAGTGGAGAATGGTAAATTTGTAGTTGATAGGAAAATATGACCCAAAAAAAAGGATTTATAGAACCTATATTCTCTAATATTTTTCAAGCCAGATAAAAAATTTAGTATAGAATCAAATTTAAATTTGATAATTATATTCTCAAATATTTTCTGCGGGTAATCAAATTTGAATTTAGTAAGCATGGAAAATAGTATATATTAGATAAAGAAAACACAAAAACAAATATGAGATTTTCATATTTAGTCAAATATTATCTTTCAAATGCCCGGCCTGTCGAAATTTGGCCTGTGGAAATTTGGTATTTGGAATCCATTTACATTGGTTCCACACTGGATTGCACTGCCCCTCCGATCTAGCTCTGTGCCTCACATCTACTGTAGGAAAATAGGAGCACGCTCAACACCTTTCTGAAAGCTATAAATAAAATAAACTCCCGAATACCCTCCTATCTAGCTCTGTGCCTCACATCTCCTGTAGGAAAATAGGAGCACGATCAACACCTTTCTGAAAGCTATAAATAAAATAAACTCCCGAATACCCTCATATCTAGCTCTGTGCCTCACATCTCCTGTAGGAAAATAGGAGCACGCTCAACACCTTTCTGAAAGCTATAAATAAAATAAACTCCCGAATACAAGTTATGCGAACCCAAAGCCGTCCTGCAAAGAACAGCATAGATCAGATAGCTTGATTTCATTTTCATTATCAGAAAAATCATGGTATCGGCAATTAAAATACAGTTGAGAAGAGACCTGGCATGAAATGAAGGCATGCAAATGCAAATGCCAATGCCTGATCTATCAAACAAGTAAACTAAAAACTCTGTGACACTTTGTATGTAGATTAACAGACTGACCTCAAGAAATTCTGATCTTCTGGGGATATTGCGTAAAAAAAAGGTGCCGCTGTTACAGTCCATACAAATCTTCATTTCCAAGCATTCTTGGAGGTCATCCAGACTGATGTATTGCTGCTGGGGCGCCATGGGTGACACAAAATATTTAGCAGCATGAGTGGGACTGTGTATCCATACGTATGGCTCGCAACTTCCATCGTAGAAGAAGCTGTTTTTGCCTCGGGGAGTATACTTTCTGTATATCTTGCTGCCGCTCAGCGCCTTACTACAACCGGGCTTTAGTTTGTAGGTCTTCATGAGAATGGATCCCACCCTTACCTGTACATCAGCAGGTCGGTCCGTCAGGTTTCTGATTCTTGTCCTCGCCGATCTCTTCCTCATCGTCAAGAATATGCACATTATTCCTCTCTTCCCTCCCTACAGTGACAACACAATGAAAATAAACTGCAGAAGCGGGGAAGTAAATTTGTGTGGGCAGCCCTCGATTTAAATATTTGAAACTCCGGAGACACAGTAATCGCGAAGAAACTCCACAGTAATGTGAAAACAGCCAGAGTGTCAAGTTGTTGCATTCATGGGCAGTAATTATCGAATATTTCCTTTCCATAAATCGAGAAAATACAGTAAACTTCTGGGGGGTGCATGATACCGTTAGTTTACGTTGCGAGGTGAATTAATAGCGCATTACTTTGGTTGGCGTGTTTGGGTCAGAAGAGGAATGTCGGCCCCATTCGTTTTTATTTTTTTTCAAACTGAGTGAAGTTTATTATATTTTATAAAATTAAACTGATTTTGGGTCTAGAAAAATAATATTAAAAACAACTTTTCGCATCATAATTTATTTTGCGGTAGTCGCGGTCGCTGGTAAGTTATGGAAATTTTGGTTACATTTTGATAAAATCTGGCAAGTTTTTTTGTAAATCTAGGTTAAGGTTGTCAAATTTCAAGATTTTTGGTGCCCAAAAATTTTCATGGTGCTAAATCTATTTCCACAATCAAAAACATGGTTCAAACAATCCTTCTACAAGTTTTTTAATCCTTTTTTTCCCTGAATTCCGGTTACTTTAGATTGTCCCAATAATTCCTCCACTTCCATAAACTACTCCATTAATTTACTATTAACATCTCTTCGTGATGGACACTAAATTTTACCAAAACAGTTATATTTTGAAATTATAATCAAACAATTTTTACCATGTGAATACTATGACACACAATTGGTTTAATAACAAACATTATCTAACTTGCCATGTTAGCCTTTATAGCGAACCCCAATTAGCACAGATATGGAGACATATATGGCTATTAATAGTTACATTTACGTGCAAAGGTTTTGGTAGTAATAATTATTGGTTTAGTCTAATTTATGGATGAAATGATTTTTTTATGATAGTTTTTTAGCTAATTTTAATTAATATTTGGTAGAGATTTTTAAAAACTTGAATTTAAGTTGTTTAATCTATAAAATTTTAATGCCTTAATTTTTTTATGGTACTGAATCTATTTATATATTCAAAAATACATTTTAAACAACAAAAAAATTACACAATTTTACTTGAAATTATATTAACGGTAAAAACACTATCTCATCTATAAATTGAAATCATTAATATTTTAAAATTAAATTTGAATGTTCCAATAAAATGTTTATCCATGCATATATAATATCTGGTATTTCTCCATTCATATATAATATTGGGTGACAATCATGATTGAGTCAAGATTTTCTATTATTAAATATTTATTGAGATCTGAAAAGTGTTATTAATATAAGTAATAATAATTATTTATGTGGCCATGTTATTAATATAAATAATAATAAATGATTCATGTGGCCATGTTGATGAGTCACAATTTCCATTATTAGATATTTACTGAAATTAAAAAAAAGTGTTATTAATATATTTATTGAGATTTAAAAAGTGTTATTAATATAATAATATAAAAATGTTTATGTAATAATGTTAATTAGTTTAAATGATTAGATATGGTAAGTTATAATAAGATTAAATTTTATTGTAGATATTTTTAAAATTTTATATTTGCAATGTCATTAATATTTTACTTTTATATGTGAATGTTTTACTAAGAAGTTTTCGCTGTCATTTATATTTGGTGAAATATTTTCCAGTTTATATTTGATATTTAATGAGAATGTTGATTGAGTTGTAATTTTGAATGGTTTAATTTTAATAATAGATAAAATTGATTTTTGACATAAATTTAGTAATACAATTGTTAGTAAGATTGTAATTTTTTATTATTTAAATGCATTTTTGAATGTATAAATGGATTCAACATTCTAAAATACCCATGAGGTACTTGATATTTGCACTTCAAATAAGTTAAAAATATGACTTTTAAAGATCTCTACCAGATTTTGGACACAATTGACAAAATAAAAGTGTTTGGAAAGAGGTCATTTCATCTATTAGTTGGACTATAAGTTTTTCAATTATTTGATATTTATTAATATTTAAAATGTGTTATTAACATAAATAATAATAAATAATTTATGTAACAATGTTAGTTTATTTAAACCATTACTTATTGTAAGTTAAAATTAATAAATATTAGGAGTGCTTCTTTCTCTTCTTTTTTATCATAGAAATAAAATATTAAAGAGTGCCAATTAATCTCTTACTCTTTTAATCTTATAGACCATAATTTGTTTACTAGACATACATAAATAGATTGAGACCATTTCATCTATTAGTTACATTGAATTTTTTAATTATTAAAAAATTTATTAAGATTTAAAATGTATTATTAACCTAAATAATAGTAAATATTTTATGTAATAATGTTAGTTCGTTTAAATGATCCGTTATTATAAATTATAATTAATAAATATTAAGATTATATTTGTTTTAATTGTTTTTAAAATATTATATTTGGAATGTCATTAATTGTTTACCGTTAAGTGTGAATGATGTAGTAATAAGTATTTATATGTGTAGAAAATGAAATGACAATTTCAAGCAAAATTGTGAGTTTTTGTTGTTTAAAATATATTTTCTATGTTTTATTTTTTTATTTATTTATGTTGAGACTTCCAAGATGAGCGACTCTCACTATGTCAATCCACTGAATATTGTCGGTGTCAAGATAATTTGAATATGTGGCCTCTCAATAGCATATGTATTTAATTATAGAGAATCAACCAATTAAACTAACCCTCTAGAATTGGGATTTAAAATATATTATTAATATAAATAATAAATAAATAATTTATGTAATGATGTTAGCTAGTTTAAATGGAGCAATTATTATAACTAAACAAAATTTTGATCCTAATTTTTAATTATAACAATGTATAATAATTGAGTTGTCTTTTGTGAGACTTTTTGGAAGCTTTTCTGGTGGGTTTTATTGAAATCACAAGCTTGATGGGTAACCCTTGTACAATCGAAGTGTCCTAGGGGTTTTTAGGGTGTTGAATCCATATATACAATAAAAAAAACCACTTTGAAAAACACAAATCAAGATTTCGCCTCAAAATTTTTCACCGGATTCCGACACCAGAAAGTTCAAAGTCGCATTAAAGACAACTACATTATTATACATTGTTATAATTAAAAAACCGGAAGTCGCATTAAAGACAACTAGATTATTATACATTATTATAATTAAAAAATAATAGGATTATTTTTAAAATACAAAGTAATATTTAAGTGCCACTTTTTGGAGTTTTTGGCAAATTTGTTGGAAAAAGTTTGTGGTCAAATCTTGATTTGTGTTGTTTAATTTAGTTGCCAAATTTTGGACAAATTAGATTTGAAAATAAACTGGAAAACTTTCCAAAAAATGGCTCTTAAAGACTACTCTTTAAAATACTATATTTGGAATGTAATTAATATGTTATTACCATTACGTGTGAATATTCTAGTAACAAGTATTTACCGTCATTTATTTGTTGGAAAAAGTTTGTGGCCAAATCTTGATTTGTGTTGTTTAATTTAGTGGCCAAATTTTAGACAAATTAGATTTGAAAATAGACTGGAAATCTTTTCAAAAAATTGCCCTTAAAAATTACTCTTTAGAATACTATATTTGAATGTAATTAATAGATTATTACCATTACATGTGAATATTTTAGTAACAAGTATTTACCATCATTTATATTTATTGAGATATTTTTAGAGTGATACTAGTAAGAACATTGGTTGAGTCATAATTTTTAATAATTAAAAATAAAAAATAAAAATCTAAAATAAACAAAATGATGTAGAGAGAATTTAAAGATTGAAATGAAAAATCAAATTATAAATACAAATAATTTAATATTAAAATTATAATGTTCAATTTTTTTTATTGATTCAAATAATAATAAATAAATAAAATTTATTAAAAATCTAAACTTAACTAAAAAAATAAAAAAAATAAAAATAAAATCAAAATTATTAAAATAAGTAAATATAAAAATAATAAACTAGAAAAATTAATAAATTAAAAAATCAAATCGACTAAAATAAATAATTTTAGATAGAAATAAAATAAACATGAATTTGGAATAATGTTAGTTTCATATTAAATCAAAACGGTCAAATAAAGTTCGTGATCGAAATTGATCTAAGAAAAAGCTCAAATTAAGAACAATAATATTAAAAATAATATAAGGATTTAGGTAAAGTAATATAAAATTAGAAACAATATATTTAAAAATAGAAATAAATTTAATAATATGAAAAACTTAAATAAAAATAATCATATTTATAATTTTAATAATACTTAAAAATTAAAATTAAATAAAAAATTAAATATATTTGGAAAAATAAATAAATCAAAATCAAATTTACCAATAAATTAAATAAATAAATAATTTTCAAGTTCTATTAACAAGTTCTTAATTGAAGTTTCAAATAATAAAAGAAATAACAAAACCAATCCATGGTATGACAAAGATTGTAAAAGTGTGAGGAGAGCAATTAATGAAGTTGTTGATGAATCTCTTAAAATGGACAAGATAAAAATATACAAAGGCCTAACTAAAAGGAAAAAGAGGCAGTGCATTCTTCAAAGACAGGAGAATCTCTTACACCTCTCTAAGGTAGCTCCTAAGAAATTTTGGAGGCAGATTCTGACTAGGTAGACTAAAGATAATAATAAAATTGCACTTCACGATTGAAATTCCTATCTTAAAGAGCTCTATGAATCTCCAAATGTCATGGATAATTTGGAAACCTGCTCACAACGAAAGAAGTTTTCTCTTTAGAAGACATTAAATTTGGCATTAATCGCCACGCTAATGTGAAAGCTAAGGACATTGAAGGTTACGAGGTAGAAATCTTAAAAATTGGAGGTCCTGTCCTCATCCCCTACATCCACAAGCTTTTCAATCAAGCAATCAAGCAAGGGTTCCCTAAACCTTGGACTCAAAGCCTCATTATCCCTATTTTTAAAAGTGAGGATACAAATAACCCCTCTAATTATCGGACAATTATGATCAACCATCTCTTAGCCAAGTTATATGGTAGTATTTTGGAAAAGAAGTTAAGCATATGGCTTGAAAGTGAAGGTAAGCGGGCTAAAGGCGAAGCAGGCTTCAGAAGGCATCACTCAACAACAAACCACAAACCACCTTGTTACGCTTAGGATCATTGTGGAGGAATGTCATAATGATAAATCCAGTTTATTTTTTTGCTTTGTGGACTTTAGAAAGGCTTTCGATATGGTTCCTAGATACAACCTTTGGAATATATTAGAAGAGCTAAAGGTTCCTCTCGAGTTGAGAGCTGCCACTATAAGGTTATACGAGAATTTAATTTCCAAACTAAAGAGCAATGAGGGGTGGTCGAAAGATATTAAGTGTAACATCGGAGTTAAACAAGGTTGCCCCCTCTCCCCTACCCTATTTGGCATTTACATCGATAAGCTTGAAGGCTATTTAGAGGAAGCAGGATGTGATGGCACGATCTTAGTTGGGATAATCGTCATCCTTATTCTCTATGCTGACGTTATTGTTCTTTTTGCAAGGTGCCCATCTGATCTTGATAAGCAACTCAGGCTTCTTAAGGATTTCTGCTCTACCATGGGTATGTCTGTTAACACTAACAAAACAAAAGTTATGATTATCAAATCCAAGAAGGACACTTACGCTAATTTTATTTATGACAATAATAACTTGGAGGAAGTGTGTTCTTACAAGTACCTAGGAATTGATATTCATCACAAGCTCAACTGGAACCATAGCACTAAGAAAAGGATTAATGGGGGGTGGAAAGCTTATTTTGGTCTTGAAAATAATTATAAAACAACAAACCTCATAATGTGGTATAATTAGAAGTTCCTCTTTGAAACTTTAGTCACTCCTGTTATCTTATATGGCTGTGAGGTTTGGGGTTGCAGCATCTCCAGAGAATCATGGAGAAAGATTGAGCAAATCCAGAAGCGTTTTATAACTTATAACCTGAAAATTAAAAGTAATACACCCTATCCTATTCTCCTTATAGAAGCAGGTCTTTCCCCTATTAAGAGCCTAGCAATGATTAGGTTTCTATTGTACAAGCATAAACTCAATAACATAGACGATCATAGACTTCCTAAGCTAGCTTTAAATTCCATCCAAAACCATCTAAGGCTCAATCGAGGGTGGCATAAAGACACAATGGCTCGGTTAAACTATTGGGAGATCAGCGAGAATGATGCATTGCAAAACATAAATAACATTAAAGATATTGTTACTTCTAAGTTCAAAGAAAAATGTGGTGTGAGAAAGATTTAGCGGCTGAAAGAAAATTAAGTCATTATAAGAAGGTCATCAACCCCACCCTAGAAGATCAAAAATATCTCTCTATTTTAACTAGCTCAAAGAAGAAAATTAATATAACAAAGATTAGAATGAATTCTCATGAGCTCCATAGTGAAATAGGTCATTGGGCAGTTCCTAAAATGCCATGGATAGAAAGGATCTGCCATATATGTGAGAATAGGAACATCGTGGATGAAGACCACTTCCTCTTAGAGTGCCCCACGTACAACCACATTAGATCTCAGTTTCACAATCTTTGTTACAATGCTGACCTTCCTATCCTTATACAATGTCAAAATTATAGTGAGCTCGGGAGGCTACTTTCCAAGCTTTTTGAGCATAGGAATAAAATTTTAAATCAAAATAAATAATTTGTTTCTTTAGGTCCGATAGACCAATGTTTGGTCTTAGTGGACATTAACCACCACCACCACCACCACCATCATCATCAGAAAGAAATAAAAATAAACATGAATTTGGAATAATGTTAAGTTCGTATTAAATCAAAATGGTCAAAATAAAATTAGTGATAGAAATTCGATCAAGAAGGGTTCAAATAAAAGTAATATAAAATTAATAAAATTATATGAAAATAGAAATAATTTCGATAAATATTATATTCATGGCTAGACATTAGAAAGATAAAAAATAAATAGACAAAATATTAATAAAATCTCACTGTTAGAAATGCATTAAACTTATAAAAAATATTATCAGGGTCGAAATTTATATAATAAAAGTTATATAATTATATATATATATTATATATATATATATATATATATAAATTTAAATTATTATTATATATTAATTAATTAATAAATATTATTAGAAATACACAATAATAATAAAGAAAAACAAGAACATTCCCCGATAGGGATGTTAGACAACGGGAACCATGCGTCATGTGATGAATACCACTTGGCATAAGGTTTAAGAGGAGGAGGGAAGGCGTACAACCCCTCCACCATGTTGCAGTTAATTTCTTTGCATTCGAACGTGTGAAACAACCTCCTTCATCTGTGTGCAATAGATTTGTATTGTCTCGAGGATTAATGTCATCGACACTAAATTGGTTAAGTAGTTTGGTGCATGGAGCTATCTGGTTGTTTTTTCTCTCATTGAGGGCTATGAATTTACCTGTTCTCTCACCTATAAGGGTTGTATGGGTATGGTGGTGGTGGTTTGTCTATCGCTCCTTCTACGGGCTCAATAAGGTAACAACCTTTTCCCTATTGTTATGGGTGAAACTTTCCCTATCACTCCTTAGCTAGAGGGTGTATTGTTTGAGGATTTGGTTTGTTCTGGGCATTGATGTTTTCGGCATGCATGGTTTCTTGCCTTGGAATTCAGGGTGATGGTTCTTTGTTTGTCCGTGCAAGATGTTTATTGCTTTTATAAGTGGCACCCAAAATTCTAGTGGTGGCAATTTGGGTGTTAGTGTTGTGTTGGCTTTTTGGAGTAGGCATTGTCTAGATTTTCCTTCTAGGGGCCACTCATAAAAGAATTCCCTTCAGCGAATCTCAATGGCTCTGGAGTTGGTCGGGCTTCTAGGAGCTTGAATTTCTAATTATTCCTGTACACCGCTAGGACGTCCCTTTCTCGTATTTCCAAGTGTGTGATTGTTTACATCTACTAGCCTGGATTGGTATTTATTTAGCAGTGAATTTAGGATGAGGGGGCCTACAACGTTGGGTTACCTTTCTTTTTTTGTCTGTTTTTTGGAATGTTGGGTTCCTGGTGGAGGGTGGTCGATTGGTAGTGTGCATTGTTTCTAGGTGTATGGTGCTAGGCTTGTTTTGGTGGTCCTTGGTGTGCATTGGGGATAGCCTTGGGGTCTAGGCTTCAGCCATCAACATGAAGCCAAGGTCGTGCTTCTCACGTGCCTATGTTTAGGATAAGGTGGAAGCGTCCCACCTCAGGAAAGGGACAATTGTGCAAGATAGCATTCGAGGTGGCATTGTGAATGCAAGTGGTGTTAGGAGCAGTTGGGTGTTGGAATTGTTTGTGGTGTTGGGCATGGGGGTCATGGAGCACGTTGTGGACGAGGGTCTTCAGTCGGTTCTATGGTTAGCAGAGGCAAAAGGGTTCTGGTTCAACGCAGTCATGGAGCAAGTAATAGGCATAGGGGAATGAGACATGGTCGAGTCTCGAGCTCACAGGTGCAAAGCAACAATCCAAGTGGTGTGGGGTTAGATGGATGTGCATTTGCTAGGCATTAAATACTTCCACAATGCTACAGGCGATGGTTGGATCTGTCACAGACTTAGCAAAATCTCATGATAGGGTCTGGAGGGAGGAGCACGAGGTAGTTATGGCCAAGCTGGAGAAAATCCACTTCTCTCAATGCCATATCCATGAAAGAGTTGTGGTTGTTTAGCGTGGGAAAAATATATTGACTTAGAAAGTCAAAAAGCTAGAATCTTGGCTTGCTCACTTTGAGCAGCATGTCAGCTGTTGATACCATCCTCTTGCTCCTCAAGAATGGGGCTAGATAATCTTGCTTCAATCACTTGTGATGACTGATTATGGCAATTAGTGTCTTTCTAGTTCTTTTTGTTTTCTAGTATGTAAGGCCTATAAGGTTGTGGATCTCTCCATTGGGAATTTTACTTATTGTATGTAGAAAGGTAATAGAATTGGTCAACAAACCTGGCTAAGGTGAGACCACATGCATTTTGCAATCTTTGTATATGCTTTTTGAGTAATGAAAAATATTTGACTTACAAAAAAAATAAAAACAAGAACATATGGATCAAAGGAATATTATTAAATTATTAATAAATATAAAGAAAATTCTAAAAAGGAAATATATGAAAAAGTAAAAATAATAATAAATAAATAAAAGAAAAAAGAGGAAATTAGAATCATCTCCAAGGAAACCATAAAAATTTAATTAATTATATAATAAGGGAGAAAAAAGATGGAATCAAGAAAACTTAATTAAGAAAATAATAAGGGCGATAAACAAAATGGAACAAAAAAATAACTCTAAGAAGAAAGGGAAGGGATCAAACAAGGAATAATTTTCCAGCCATCATCTCTATTAAGATTAGAAGACCTCTTTTCAATTTCTATGGCCTCCCTAAACTTTCAATTTTGGAAATGATCAATCCTTACAATGACGCTAGCCTCTTCAATGCACATGTGAGGTTTTTTTTTCTCTACATGTTCCACTAATGCTGAGGAGTGATTCCTACCATTCTTGTTGTAGGTAACATCTCCTGAATCCTTTGATTTATTGAGTGCCCAATTTCACCAATGTAGGGAGTCCCACGGGAACATGGGATTACATAGACACCTTTTGTATTATTCGGGTCCAATGAGTCTTTAACTGATCTTAGGGAGCTTTGAATGGTGTTAACGGGCCTAAAGGTTGGAGGAAGCTTATGCTTCCTCAATATCCTAGTGATTTTGTTAGTGGTTTGTTGGATAAAAGGAAGATGAACCACATAGACCTGATCTCTAGTTTATTTTTCACCACTAGGGCCTTTGGATGCTTTAAGGAAATCTTTGAAACCCTACAACCTACTATAGCCATTATTGTTGAAAACCTTAAGGAGATGGGTCTTCTCATCGGCAAGGTGAATATCATCAGAAACTCTTAAAGTGTGGCATCAACTCAATTCAATCCAAAACTTTGGAAAAGGTTTGTGGATTGTTGATTTGGGGTAGCATCAAATTTTATCTAGGCCTCAAATTTTGTAGGGAGGCTTAGGCACCTGTATTCCAAAGAACCCAGAAAGTGTTTTGGGAAATTCCACGTAGAAACAATTTTATTAAAATAATTAATATTTTTTAATGGGGCCCTAAGTCTAAACTTAGGAAATTAAAAATATTAATGGGTATTAATCTAATTCTGGGCATAACTTCTAGAAGAAGAAGAGGATCAAGCTAAAAAGATATTATCCACTGATTAGCTTTTAATCTGGATCGTTGAATGTCAAGATTATTTAAGGAAGCTTGAGGGTCATTTAGAAAACACATCGAGAGATCAAGAGATCAAATTTTTGAAGTGAGAAGCTCTCAGGAGGAAATTATGATAGAGTAGATTTCATGCAGTTGAGGGGCATTGATAGCATACGAAGAGAGAGATATTTTCTCAGTTAGAGAATCATCAGTAGAGAGAGGCATAGAGTGATCCAGTAGCGCTCAAGCAGAGGTTGACACACGACCATGCAGAGGCGACACAAAGGGTGAGAGACAGTTTGAAATTTCACAGCAAAGTTACTTTTAGAAGCTGGGGTGTGAGATGAGCAGGCTGATAGAAGTGATTCCATGTAGAAGATCGACCATTTGCCTGGGTGACATAGTTCCTAGAGGGACTGATGTATGGATTGCACGAGGACTACACAGAGGCAGTGAATGGCTTGGTAGAGGCACCTCATCTAGTGACCAGATCAACAGGGAATTTTCTCAGTGATTGTGTAAGGTAATCTCACAAATATTTCTTCCAATATTTCTCTCTCTGTAACTAGATAACCCTTGAGGTGTTCATATATGTATTTAGAATTTTCTACTTCTGAATAATAATAAACCCTCAAATCTGTTGCACCAGTTTTCGTGCATTGGATTTTTCTGGGGACATTTGTGAAAAATAGCGGTGTTATTGTGTCATATTTTCTTTCTAGCTCAGTCTCTTGTTTCCTCATATATTTTAATTAAGTGAAGGCTGCAGTATATGTATTTTGATATTTTTCATAAGAAACTGAAAGTAATTTGTTTAAAGAAACTTAACAAATAGGATAAATATCATTAGTTGTTGCAATAAGGATTTTGATTTAGGAATATTCACATTGGATCAGAGTTGTAGGTGAAATAAGAAGAGCAGTGATAGAGAACCCAACATTGAGTAGAAGAGGGAAATAGAAAATTTGCAGGAGACAACAGCTCGAAACCCTACAGGGTTTATGTAGTTCTTAGATGGAGGCAGTAGCTCGAAACCCTAGAGGGTTTATGCAATTCTTAGTCGGAGGGCTGAAATTTTGAGGTAGTCTCTCTCCAAGTGAGTTGATGGAGAGAAACGCTTCAATACTGAGTTTTTGTTAGGGTAGAGGGAGAAAGAATGAAGCCTCGTAGTGAGGATAAGCTGGTGGGACATGGATATTTCTGCATGCATTTTGTTGGGCAAAAAATCGTTAGAAAAGAGAGGAGAAGCACAATTTAAGGAATTTATTCCTCAGAGAATTCCTATCCAAGGAATTCAAATTCTCTAGAGGTGAACAGTAGTAAGGGGCAGTAGTTTTACTAGCTCCAACAAGAAGTGCATAGGCTAGCCCAATAGTAATGCAAAGGAGAGAGGAGATTTTCTACATTTTGGCAGAAAGGGAAACTAGTGGCTTGAGGGATCAGGACAATTTGGATGGGGCATCCAACTATGTTGTCTAGAAGACAAGAATGTTGTTCCTTCTATATGTGCATGCCCTCAAGACATATGTTGACAGCATGGTGGTTGTCCCCGTAGATGCAGATCTATTGAAGAAATACAAGGATGAGATGGAGAAGGTGAAAAGAATGATCCTTGATGAATTGAATGATCATGTGGTCTATCACATCGCTAGAGGAGGGACTGCTAAGGAAATGTGGGATGCTTTGTCTACATTATATCAAGGATCTTCTGAGCAGCGGAAGATGTGCCTTAAGTAGAAACTGATATTTTCTCAGATGCAGAAAGGGGAGCATGTGGATCCATTCCTCATGAAGCTATAGGAGAGCCATGATGAATTGTTTGTTGTGGGGCATACACCTTAAGACTCATAGCTGGTTAGACTGGTCCTCAATTCTGTCTCAGATGAGTGGCGAGTCTTTGTCTAGAGTATCTTGGGAAGAGTAGATTTGCCAAATTGGGATGAGATGTGGGAAGCTCTAAAACAAGAGGAACTAAGGAGAGACTTAGTCAAGGTTAAATGTGATGGAAGCAAAAGCAGTGGGTTGAAGCACAAGGATGAGGAGTATCTAAGGGGAAACAAGGGCAGTGAAGACGTAAGAGGGACATCTTAAAGATAAAGTGTTTCAAGTGTGGTGAAATGGGTACTATGCAACTCAATGTCCTCTCAAGAGGAAGGACAAGGATGAGAAACATGATCTGAAGGTTGTACCCATTGATCAGGGGCTTAAAATTATGCTCAAAAATAAAATTGTCAGAATCTTCTCAAACTTAGCTTCAGATTGAAGTTCTCATCATTATGAATCCAATGGTGCAAATGGCACTCAAATCCAAGTTCCTATGCAAAAGTTAGAGCAAGTTAAAGTTCAAGTTGGACCTACCTACATGGTAGGATTAGGATGATGTGGCAAGTCTTTAGTGAATAAGGAGGCGCCAAGTGGAAACCCAACATTGGCCCTTGCAAATTGCATATCATAGTGGTGGGCAAAAAAGGTGTTTCAAACCAGCCCCTGCAGGTTTAGGATGCGTTGCAATCTAATCGCAATCGCATATCACAGATGGTGAAGGGGAGAACATAATAGGTATCAACAAGGTTTGTGATGCGATGCAATTGCATATCACAATCGCAACGAACATGAAATTTTCCTGACACAGTTAATTCCTGTAAGAGATAGAACCAAATGCAATAATGTTATAAGCCACAATTTAATACTCTGGTGGGTCCGCGATATCACAATCGTAACATTCCGTCGGGTTAACAAGAAATTCTTCTCGCTAAACTCACTGATTGCAATTTGTGATACAATCGAAAGAATATGGCCTGTGGTTTGGAGAAATTGTTGCCTGATTAGTGGATTTTGGGGCTAAACTGGAGTTTCTTACCAGTTTTGGAGCATTCTGTGGAACAAATAGTGGGAGAACTAGGAAAAGTGATAACTCCTTCAGTTCTTATCGAAATTGGATGCAAAAAGAGTCTATCCTAGCAATTTGGAGCATTATAAAATCATTGAGACAGTGTTCAGAGACATCTGAGCATTGTAAACATGCTTTTTATGTAATTTGAGCATAATAGAGAGGGCCAATCCATTGGAAGCTGGAACAAGGAAAAGTAGCCCAGGAGGGGTGAAATCCTTTATAATATTCTTGTTGTGTGTTGTATTTTGATGTTCATTACTGTCATATTGTTTTTGTTCAACATATATTTTTATGTCAAATTGTTCATAACATTTACATAAGAAACGCTCATGGGAATTTGTTAATTACGCAACAATTTTGAATCCTTAAGAACTTGAAAAGGAAAAAGATAAGCATATTGGGTTTATTTATGAATGGGAAATTAGTATAGCATTACTAATCTACTCTAATTTATATCAATTTGGTATCAAAGCACTAGTTTTGTTTACTAGATTTACTTTGTGAAATAAGGATTTAAGTGTTTGCAAGTTTCCGTCATGCTCACAAGGTTAAAGCTCAAAAGAGGTGAAGGAAGGCTGGCTGAAAGCCCTGAAATTGGGTCAAAGGGAATAAGAGAAAGGTTGCCAAAGTATTCTACACCAATTCAGCCTCAAGTTGCAGAAGTTGTAGTTGAGATTCCAACACCAGTACAACCTCAAGTTGTAGTTGAGTCTTCAGAGACTATGTCTCATGAAGAAGAACCTATCATGACATAAGATGATAAGACCTTTATAAAGTATTTATTTGATATGACAGAGATGGTTAAGGTCCTCTATGAAGAGAGGAACAATAGATTGCAAGGAGAAAGTTCCAAGACTCCCGATGGAGAAGGCTCTTCAAGAGGAGGTAATGGAAAAGAAGATAAAGGAAAAAGAGGTAATGGGAATGGAGGAAAACCTCCACCATCTCCAACATCTTCTTCATCTTATTCTTTGAAATCATCTTCAAACTCTTCCACAAATACCACTGTTACTCATACTCATCATCATTCTTCAAAAGGGGTTGATAAATCACCTTTTCTAAAGCTTGATGTTAAATTTGAGTTGCATATGTACAATGGAGAATTTAATTGATCCAGGTGGATATTGGTGGCCACCCGCTAATTCCATGTGGATCCCCTCTAGTGCTTCTTTCAATTCTTTCAGTTTCCTTAATTATAGCATATTTTACTATTTTTAGCAGTTTTTCGGTTCCTAAACTTCCAGAGCTATTTTTTGGGAAATCTACCGCCAACGGTTTTTCTGTCTAAAAATCATGTTTTCTGTTGTATTCCTCGGAGATATCTTTCCAACGGGCTATCATGCACGTCAAACGGAGATAAGATGACCAATTCGCGACCCCGGGAAGTTGATGTACCAACTTACCCAAAAACGGGGCCCACAATTTGGCGTTTCATCTTCCAGGGTTAGGTTTAGGAATATGAAGGGTTTCTCCATTGTTACTCAACAATAAATAGGCCTTCGAGCCTCATTGTAACAAAGTTCAGAGGCATGTAGCCACACATCTTTTCTCAGAGATAAGCTGCGGGATAAGCTGCCAT
>APFE030826121.1:38968-68387 GCA_000404065.3 Pinus taeda | reverse complement strand
CCTTGGTGAAAACACAATGCTTGCGTGCTAACTAGTGGCACCTACTCTAGTTGGTTGTTTTTGGGTTAACCCTTGTCACCTCATTCAAGTAGAGTAAGGTGAGGGGGAGAACCTTAAAAGGAATGCTAGAGGTATATAATAAACTACTTCTATGAAGGAATAACCTCTTCTACTCTCAATAAGTCAAGATCCCTCTTCCACTTATGAAATGAATAAGTGATATGCATAGTTATGAAAATGAAAAATGAGAAGTGAAAAAATTTCAAAATTTCAAAATGAATAAGGTGAAAGAAGAGAAAGTCTTCATGTGTAGAGAGGTGATGCAAGTAACTCTGACAGGGTACTGACCAGGCTCGATAGCAGCAGAGTGATGCTTATGTTCTTGTGTCACTTTGTCGGGGTATTGTCCAGGCCTATTAGCAGCGGAGCAACACCAGAGATGAAACTAAGACTCCAACAACTTTACTACTTGTGCACCAATATACCCCTCAACCCCAATTGAAAAAATTGTGTTGAATTGGTTTGTAATGTGTGTAAACCGACCAAGAGCTTGACAGATACTACATCTTACAATCAAGCAAGTGTGGAAACCAAGATGACCATAGAATTGAACAATGTTTTCAAAGGTGTTAGAATTTCTTTCATGAACGAGGTCCATTCATAAAGCTGGAGTTCTACCAGTGTGCTGCCAAGTGTTGTAACAGCTACAACGACACTCTAAAATTTTGCCTTAGCTTTGTTTTGGAGCCTCCCTACCAACCATCTTCAGCAACATGTCTTGCACTATCAAGCACATCAGCTTCAATTATTTCGTAGAGTCTTGTAAGCCTATGCATGCAAGCTTGTTCCATCCCCTTCACAGGATGCTTTCTGGGCTTAGTGTTAGTTGCTAGTTGAAAAGATCCCTCTAGGAATTGTGCAATTCTAGAGAAGAACCATCATTCCCTCTAGAAATTTTGCAAACCCAGCAGGGCTCTAGAATTTCACAATTCTTCATGACAATATTCCTCCTAAAAATTGTGCAATTCATCCTAGGACAGCTGCTCAACCCAGAAATTGTGCAATTGTAGGCAACAGTAACCTGTTGCTCTTAGAAATTGTGCAATCCCTTTAGGACAACCAGCCCAATGGCTAGCATAAAATGCCAAAGTCATCCCGGGGTAGCTTTTTGGGCTCAGAAATTGCGCAATACTGTCAGACATGCTTCCTTGAGAAAATTGCGCAGTCTGACCCAAAATAGCTGCTCAGCCTTGAAATTGCACAATCCTAGGAGACAGTCGCCTGTTCCTCCTAGAAATTGTGCAATCCCTTTGGGACATCCATCTCTACTCAGCCCAAAAACTATGCAGATTTCATCCCAAGCTCGCAGACCGATGCATGAAGATTGTGTGAAGGCAGAGAATGAAACAGAGAAGGAGTTGCATTCACTGAAGAAGCAACTCAAGGAAGAATAGGAGTTGCACAAACAAGAGAATGAGTTGTAGCATGAACAGGTACAACAGGGGGAGAAACATGCACAGATGAATGAAATTGTAGCCACACAAGTTATAGATCCATTCCAGCAGTTGGCACGGAGCAGACAAGGTGAGTAGTGTTTTTTATCGCATGTAAGGGAATTCAACAACATACATTTCATTTTATGCATGCATGAGATCCCACCCATTTAGCACACTCACTAAGGTGAAGACAAGAAGCAAGTTCGACTGGAGTTGAACATGTACTTCGACAAGTTGATGCACACGACCACCAACGCATTTTGGAGATTAGCACATACAATATGCATGAACATGTTGCTGGTCCAGTCACAGCCAGAATGACCATGCACATGCTATAAGAAGAGTTGGATGGAGAATCCATATCAATGTACCCAAATGCAACGGAGACAAGAGTTCGCTTCGACAAGATGTCACCATTTAGCGCACAGACACCATCATGGATGGTGAAGCTTGGAATCAGTTCACCACCATCGACCATCACAAGGATGTCAAAGAGCTGGTCTCACCACAATGGTCTGAGTGTCAGTGATGACTTGCATGACTTGCTCAAGGAATTTTTTCTCATGTGGGCACATGTGCATTGTAATGTAACATCCTATCAAGTGGAAGTGCAAGTGTTGATAGTTGAATGTAATAGTCATAGAGTAGATGAAGAGTCATGAAGGTAGATGAACTATCACAAAGGGGAATGTCAAGGGCCACCCCATCGTTTGCCATAATTAGTCCCTCATAACTCATTGTAGAGGCTTTTGGTCAGCTAAGCTTCTGATAAGACTATATTATAGAGAGCTTGGATAGTATTGTAACGTGCCTTGGATTATCCACTGCCCATAGCTAGTATATCTCTTTGGAAGAGCAGGCGGTTGTGGCTGTAACGTTTCACTATTGGAACTAGCGGTTGGATATTGATATATTGTATGGCTGGAAATTACACTTCTCAAGATAATAGAGCCAACATGTTTCATGCATATGTCATAGTGTATTCCAACTATCTTGTTTACTCTAAATGGTATATGTATATGTTTGCTTACGTATGAGTGTATGGGCTATTCTGTATAAGTATGTATGAATCTTACTAAAATGTGTTCATTGGTTTAACCATCACTTTGGATTGTTAGCTAAATTGCTTTCCAATTTGTGATGCATCTTTGCTCGTGTGTTCCCTTCCAAGCCTCGTGTTATCACAGGTTTCCAAGGGGCACGCTCACCCACTCTTCGTGTGTCAGAATCATTCATGCATCTTCCTTGTCTCATCACAGTTGTCACACCCTTTCAACCAACAAGAACATCTTACTTGCCTCTATGCAAAATTGCGGCCAAGGCATTACTGTATGACCCACTGCTGGGACTCCTGTCCCAAACAGTCTGAGGTCTAATTGGGACTTCTTATTGAGGAGATCCCCTGACATGTTGGCAGGTCTAGAACTATCAACATGGTGTTGTTATTAATTATGCTACGTATGATAAAGATCTTTATGCATTGGTACAAAGTGTGATGAAATGGAAGCATTATTTTATGGGAAAAGAAACCATTATTCACGCCGATCATCAACCTTTGCAATATCTGCAATCTCAAACCAAATTGCAGCAGTGAAGGCACTTTCGTTGGGTGGGATTTTTATAGCAATTCCACTAGGTAATTAGGTACAAGAAAGGAACTTATAACAGAGTTTCTGATATTCTTTCTAGACTAGTTTTAAATGTATCCATTTTACTCAAGAATAATTTTGTTTTGCCTCAAAGTTATGTTGAACAATACACATAGGATGTTGACTTTCAAGAGGTATATTTAAACTTGATTCAAGGTCACCAAGCTGAGGAATTAGACTACCATGTTCATGATAATCTGTTGTATCATTTGGGAAAACTTTGTGTTCCATAGGGAGAGAGAGTAAATGTTACAAGGGAAGCACACACTTCTCTTATTGCTGGACGTTTCGGTGTAAGTAAAACAATGGCAAATATTTAGAGGTATTTTTATTGGTCTCGTATGCTTGAAAGTGTGTCATGTTTTATAAGAGGTTGTTCATTGTGTGCAGTCAGTAAGCCTAGTAATAGGAAAATAGGATTGTGCACACCACTTCTGGTGCCTTCATGACCATGGTAAAGTGTTTCTATGGATTTTCTAGGAGGCCTTGCTTTGTCAAGGAAAGGTCATGATTATTTGTATGTAGTTATGGATAGGTTTAATAAGATGTGCATGTTGATGCCGTGTAAAAATCAAATTACAGTTGAAGAAATAGCTCAACTTTTCTTTCAAAATGTATGGGTTCAGTTTGGATTGCCTACTTCTATTGTAAGTGATCGTGATTCTCAATTTGATGGGAATTTTTGGTCAAGTTTATGGAACTTGATAGAAACCAAATTGAAGAAAGTACAACCTTTCATCTGCAAACAGATTGTCAAACTAAAGTGGTTAATATGATAGTCATTCATTTTCTAAGAGGATATTGCAACAAACATCCTAAGTCATGGGATGAAAAATTTCATTATATTCAACATGCTTACAACTGAGCAAAACACTATTATACTCTAACTTCACATTTTGAATTATGTCTTGGTTATTTTCCTAAATCATCGTTGGATTTGATCTTTGAGAAATATGTATCTGTAGATGGACATAGTGATAGAGACAGAGCAAAGAAATTCCTTGAGAAAATTTAGTTGATTCACCAAACAGTTCAAGAACAACTAGAAAAGAGTCAAGGCAACTATAAGGAAAGGCATGATAAGCATTGTGTGGATCATTAGTTTCAAGTAGGTGATGAAGTTTGGCTATATATTTGCAAGGAAAGGCTTCAAGGTGAAGGTAAAAAGATGAAACCAATTTGTTATGGTTTATTGAAAATTCTGGAAAAGATTGGTAATAATGCTTTCAAGCTTGATTTGCCTTCATATATGAAAATATATTCCGTTGTTAATGTTGAAATTTTGATATTGTATGAACCTCATTTGATTGAAGATCAAGGAGAGAATGTTCAAATTCTATCTATTGAAAGATCTTCTCCAAAATACCTTTATGTGCTTCAACAAGACACTATACTTGACAAAAGGACAAGGACAACTAAAAGGGGAAATATTGATTATCTTGAGGTGGGTCTCAAAGGTACACATCCACCAAACGCCAAATGAAATGAAGTGGGGAAGGTGATGGAATAGTTGCCTCATCTATTGAATAATTGAAAGTGATCCTTTTAGGGTCCAAAAGGTTTCCAGTGGGGAGGAGTGATCAGGTGCTCATAATTATGCTAAAAAATAAAAGTGCTAGAATCTTTTCAAAATCGGCTTCAGATTGAAGAGCTCCTCATTATGAACCCAATGGTGTGAATGGCACTTGAATCTGAGTTCGTATGCATAAGTTAGAGCAAGTCAAAGTTCAAGTTTGACTTGCCTACATGGCAAGATTAGGATGATGTGGAAAGTCTTTAGTGAATAAGGAGGCACCAAGTGGTATCTCTCCATTAGCCCTCAAAAATAGCATATCGTAGCAGTAGGTTGAAAAGATGTTTCAAATTGGGCCCAACAAGTTCAGGATGTGATACGATCTAATGATAATTGCATATCATAGACGGTAAAGGGGAGAACATAACAATTATCGATAAGGTTTGTGATGCGATGCGATCACATATCACAATCACAATGAACAGGTAGTCGACCCAGTGCAGTTAAGTCATGTAAGTGATAGAATCGGACATGATAACATTATAAGCCATAGCTTAATACTCTGGCGGGTCCATGATATCACAATAACAATATTCTGCTGAGTAAAAAAGACATTTCGCCTGCTGAACTCACCGATTGAGATTTGCGATGTGACCAATAGCATATGGGCTACAATGCGGAGAAATTATTGCCCAGTTAGCTGATTTTGGGGCTAAATTGGACTTTTCTACCAGTTTTGGAGCATTTTGTGGAACAAATAGTGGGAGAACTGGGAGAAGTGATAACACCTTTAGTTCTTATCCAAATTGGATGTAAAAAGAGTCTATCCTAGTAGTTTGGAGCATTATGAACTCGTTGAGATAGGTTTCAGAGACATTTGAGCATTGTAAACACACTTTTTAGGTAAATTGAGCATAATAGAGAGCCCCAAGCTATTGGAAGCTGGACCAAGGAGACGTAGCCCAGGAGATGTGTTTTGATGTTCATTACTGTTATATTGTTGTTTTTTAGCATATGTTTTTATGTTAAATTGTTCATAACATTTACATAAGAAACTCTCATGGGAATCTGTTAACTATGTAGCAATTTTGAATCCTTAAACACTTGAAAAAGCAAAACATAGGCATCTTGGGTTTATTTCTGAATGGGGAATTAGCACAACATTACTAATCTGCTCCAATTCAGATCACCCATGAAGATCGAAGAGGAGGAGTTTTCCATGGCAATCGAGATACCTCTAGGAGGTATGTGGGATGATTTGGAGTTGTAGTTCAAAAGAGCTACATATGGGCAAGATCCTTGAGAAGCCCACCTCTTGTATCAATTCCTTGCTACAGGAGCCTAGATCAAAGGTAGAAGGATGGACTAGTGTCGGATGGTTCCAAGGAGTGTCGAAGAGACAATTGCAGTGGTTAGGAGCACCATAGACTGAACAACGCAAAGCAGAGTTGGTAGCAATGCAGATGACATAGAGCAGAGGTTAGCAACAATGCAGTAGATCTAGAGGGCCAGTGTAGAAAATAGTAATAGTCAGGCTTCAAAATTCACATGGCATCATACTGAACACATTTAGTTTAGTAATTTGGGATGTTTTTTCGATTGTTAGTGGAGTAGAAGCAACCATTTTCAGTGCACAGGAAGTTGGTAGGGGCAGTGCCACCATCAACACAGATGTAAAATTTCAAAAGGATTTGCAGTACAGATGCAACGTTGATAGTGGTAGGGTCAACAACAGTATAGATGAAACATTTGCGCAGTAGTTAGTGGACAACATGTCAGACATCAGCAGCGCAAAGGACAATGCTTCAGAGCCAGAGAAGTATGCAGCAATGTATATTGCTAGAGAACATTCCTCGCTAATCCCAACTTAAACAGGAACGCAACAACTTACAGATATAATCATAAACACAAATATGTGGTAGAAAAACACTTCATTTCATTAATGGAAAAATATTGAACTATGCTTACAAACAAAATGGAAATAAGATAGGTCAGGAAATGGTATCTTATCTTTGAGGAGAGATGTGGCAGCTACATGCCTCTAAACTATGTTACAATGAGGCTCAAAGGCCTATTTATTATTGAGAAGAAATGGAAAACCATAAACATCTAAAAACCTAACCCTAGGAGATGAAGCACCAAAACTATGGGCCTCATTTGGGTAAATTGGTACATCAACTTCCTAGTGTCGTAAATTTGGCATGCGATCTTCGTTTGGCTATCATAATACCTCATCTTAGAGATCTCGAAGAGAAGGTTGAAATCAAACTAGCAAGCTAGTTTAGGACATTTTAGATCTCTCTGTTTTCCCTAAAAACACCTTTTAGGGCCTCAAAACGACTCTAGAAGTTCAAGACCTGAAAAAATGCCAATAATAATAAATTGTGCTACAATTAAGGAAACTGAAAAATTGAAAAAGACAGTGTTGGGGGTCCAAGCAGAATAGATAGGTGGCCACCAATATCCACCTAAATAATTCACTAAGAGGGAGTGTTGATTCGAGGTAGTATCGAACGTTATCTAAGCCTCAAATTTTGTAGGGATGCTTGGGAACATGTAGTCCAAAGAACTCAGAAAGAGTTTTGGGAAATTCCACCTAGAATTCTTTTATTAAAATAATTAATATTTTTTAATGGGCCGCTAAGTCTAAAGTTAGGAAATTAAATAATTAATTAGTATTAATCTAATTGTGGGTGTAGCTTCCAAAGAAGACGATGATCAAGTTAAAATTGTCTTAGCGATTAATTAGATTTTAATCTGGGCCATTAAATGTCAATGAGAAGATTATTTAAGGAAGCTTGAGGGTCATTTGGAAAACGCACTGAGAGATCAAGAGATCAAATTTCTGAAGTGAGAAGTTCTTAGGTGGAAATTTTGATCGAGTAGATTTCTTGCAGTTGAGGGGTAGAGATAGCATCCAAAGAGAGAGAGATTTTCTCAGTTGGAGAATCATCAACGGAGAGAGGAAAAGAGTGATCCAGCAACTCTCACACAGATTTTGATGCAGGGCCACATAGGGTCATGCAGAGGCAGTGCAGAGGGCGAGAGAGAGTCCAAATGTTTGCAACACAGTTAGTTTTAGAAGCCAGGAGCTTGGGTGTGAGACTAAGAGGCTAAGAGTAGTGATTCTGGGAAGAAAATTGATCAATTGGTTGGGTGAAGTAGGGACTATGTGAGGACTGTGCAAAGGCAATGCAGGGCTTGCCAAAGGCACCTGATCCAGTGATCGGATCAGCTGGGATTTTTCTCAGTGATTGTGTGAGGTAATCTCACAAATATTTCTCTCTCTGTAACTGAATAACCCTTGAGGTATTCAGAGATGTATTCAAAATTTTCTACTGCTTAATAATAATAAACCCTCAAATCCGCCACACTAATTTTCCCGCATTGGTTTTTTCCAGAGACATTTGTCCAGAAATAATGGTGGTATTGTAATGTATTTTCTTTCTATCTCAGTCTCTTGTTTCCACATATATTGTAATTAAGTAAAGGTTGCAATGTATGTATTTTATATTTTCTGTAGGAAACTACAAATAATTTGTTTAAAGGAACTTAACAAATAGGAGAAATATCGTGAGTTGTTGTAGTATGGATTCTGATTTAGGAATTTTCACATGGATGACACTTGCTTCATCGTCCCTCATGGGAGGTGAAGTTAAATGTTTCTCTTCAACATCTAAACAATCAGTCTAGCTTCATTAAGTTTACTATGGAATGTGAATCCAATGGTAGCTTACATTTCCTTTATGTTCTTATTTCTAAAAAGGATGATGGTTCTTTCTCACACTAGGTCTTCCGTAAGAAAAATCACACAAATAACTACCTTTATGTTGAATGGCATCATTATCCTGCTAAATAATTGGGAGTTCTTACAACATTAGCTACCCGTGCTTTAAGAGTTTCTGATGATATTCACCTTGATGATGAGAAGACCCATCTTCTTAAGGTTTTACAGAATAACGGCTACAATAGGCTCCAGGGTATCAAAGCTTTCCTTAAGGCATCCAAATGCCCTGGTGGTAAAAAAGAACCTAGAGATCCCATTTTTGGGGTTCATCTTCCTTTTACCTAAGGGACAACTGAAAAAATCACTAGGATCTTGAGGAAGCATAAGGTTCCTTCAACCTTTAGGCCCCTTAAAACATTTTGAAGCCACCTAAGATTATTTAAACATCCATTGGACCTGAAGGATACGAAAGGTGTTTCTGTAATCTCATATTCCTGTGGGACTCTCTACATTGGCTAATTTGGGAACTTAATAAATCAAAGGGTTTAGGAGCATGCAACTGAAATCGAGCATGGTAGGACTCACTCATCATTAGTGAAACATGCAGAGAAAACAACACACCACATCTGCATTGAAGAAGCTAGGGTCATTGCAAGGATTGGTCATTTCCATCATTGAAATTTTAGTGAGGACATAGAAATTTCAAATAGGCCTTCCAATCTTAATTGAGATGATGACATGAATATTAGTAGTTGTTGGATCCTTGCCCTTTCTTCTTAATTTTATTTTTTTTTAATTCCATTTCATTTCTCACCCTTATTATTTTATTAATTAAGTTTTCTTGATTCCATTTTATTTTTCACCCTTATTATTTGATTATAAATTTTTAGGGTCTTTTAGAAATTATTCTAGCTTCTCTTTTTTATTTTTTTATTTATTATTATTTGATTTCTTACATTTCTTTTTAGATTATCATTTTTATTTATTCATAATTTAATAATATTCCTTATATACATATGTTCTTGTTTTTCTTTATTATTATTGTGTATTTCTATATATATATATTAGAAATACACAATAGCAATAAAGAAAAAATATATATGTATTTCAGTTAACTTTGATTTTTAATTATATAAATTTCGATCATGTAATATTTTGTATTTTATTTTAGTTTAATGGATTTGTAACGGTTAGATGTTATTAATATTTTTTTCTATTTATATTTTCATCTTTGTATGATGCATTAGAAGTAAATAATATTTATTGGAATTTATTTCTATTTTATTACAATTCCTCTTAATTTTATATTGTTTTTATTTGATCCCTGTAATTTTGAGCCCTTTCCTTGGTCCTTCTATTAGGATTATTTTGACCATTTTGATTTAATATGAACCTACTAATATGAACCTAACATTATTCCAAATTCGGTGATCAATAGATAATTCAATTGCTAGAATCTTGCATTCACAAGGACTAACAAGTCATGATGGTGATATGATAGAGTGAATGGTTCCATGGGAAGCTCTGCAACTTGATCTAGGGTTAGGGTTTTGACATTGGGCACCATGGAGGGATGCACAGGGGGGGAGTGATGCTCCCTCCTACAGTCAAGTATTTACGGATAGAAGCAAGGATGTGGGAAAGCAGTGTTTCAAGAAGCCTCTGGAAAAGGCAACAGTGGCAAGTAACACAAACATATTGGGAGGAAATAGACCTCATGAACAGGAAGGGGAGCAAAAGGAAGCTAGTAAGGAAAAGGAGAAAGGGGATAGCAATCAAAAACCTACTTCTATAAGGAAAAGTGGGGTCTTTGAACCTAAGTTGAACATTATTCCTCGGGTCATCTTGAGCGACCCTACACTACAAGCGCATAGGGATCATATGATGGAACATGCGGTCATCTACAAATTCATGGGAATATGGATGACAGAGAGGGCACTGCATGTATGGATAAGGAGCCACTGGAAGCCAAAGGGAGGAATACACCTTCATCTGGGATCCAAGGGCTTCTTCACAGTAGTATTGATAAGCCTAGAGGATAAAGACAAAGTGTTTGAAGGAGGACCTTATTTCTATGCTGCTGCAGGCCTCTACATGCGACCATGGATGATGAACTTTATTCTAGAACACGAGACATTTACATCGGTACCAGTATGGATTAGACTATACTCCCTTCCTCTAGATTATTGGATACCGAAATCGCTGAAAACAATAGGCAACAAATTGAGGCATTTTTTAAAGATCTCAGATGCGACTCTAAAAGGAAAATACACCTCCTTCGTCCAGATATGTGTGGAAATGGACTTATCTGGAGCACTTACGGATGCGATAATTTTAAAAATATATGATGAAGAATGGTTACAGGCAGTGGACTATGAGCACATCCCATTTAGGTGCCACAAATTCCATAAGCATGGGAATCTATATAGAGACTGCCCAACAAACAACATCGAGAGAAATGTGAAAACCACTGTGGATAAAAATCTTGAGGGTTTTACCAAGGTTGGGGAAAAATGGAAAGGTAGAAATAGGTTGCAAAAGAAGATCAATGAGGAAAGGCAATCAAGCCACAATAGCTTTAAGATCCTAGAAGAAGAAGAAGGAAATAGAGAAACAAACCAAGAAATGGAGAACATTATTGCTAAGGAAGAAAGGGATGACAACATGGAAGATATCATAGAAAACATTATGGAGATAAATAGGGACCATGAGATGACTCCAGGTGAGGCAGGAATGGAGGACCATGAACAGCATGAGGTTCTGGATAGGAAAAATCTTGATCTAGAGAAATTTCTGGAACAAGGGACGGCCAAAGGAGTGGACTCCCTACCAAAAGAGGAATATGACAGGGTTTAATAGCTCTTCCTATGGAGATCACAATCGAAGGGAGCTAGAGTCAAAGGAAATCATGAAAACCAGGAACATAGAGGGTTCAAAATGTTGGAGGAGAAATAGGCACAATCTCCAAAGAACATAGGCAGGAAAAGAGGAAGAAAAAGATAGAAGGAGTTGCTGAATGAATGTGGGAAACTATTGATTAACTTAGGTAAAATGAAAGAGCTCACCAGTTACTCCTTTACAAACCTTTCTTAATGAAGCTCACAACTTGGAATATTATAGGAATAGGAAGTAGAAGGAAACAAAGAAATCTCAGTACTAGAATAAAAGAAGAAAAACCAGATATGGTTTTTATTTAGGAGACAAAATGTTTGATGGATAAGATTAGAGAAATTAATAATAAATGGCTAATCAAGTATGAGTATCTAGAGGTTAAAGCAAAAAACTCAGTGGGGGGAATTCTCACGCTGTGGGATCCATAGAAATTTGGAATCCTGGATGCTAAGGCATTTAGAAGCTATCTTTCTTTGTTTTGTCAACCTTTAGGTGATAAGGAGATATACATGATCACAAATGTCTATGGACCTCAAAAGAAAGAAGAGAAACTCAAGCTTCTCACCTCCCTTGAGGAACTAAGAGCAAGACACCCGAATATGCCCTAGATCAGAGATTTCAATATGATAATATCTCTTATAGAGAAGAAAGGCGGTATCAGATAGCTAGGAAAAAACTCCATGGACTTCCATAACTTCATAATAAAGATGGGGTTAGTGGACACTAGAACAATAAATGGAACCTTCGCCTGGAACAACAAAAGGGGGGGTCTTCGCAAGTCGCATCTAGACTAGATAAATTTATTATCTCAGAGGACCTCTTTCTCTCAGGCCCTGCCATAACAACTTCTATTCTTCCCTTTGGATGTTCATATCATTGGCCTGTACAGCTGGAAGCCACTTTTATGGACACAACAAGAAATAGACCTTTTAGGTTTGAGAATGCCTGGCTCTCTCACTCTGAATTCACCAGTAATATTAACAAATGGTGGAGAGAGGATCTAAACATTCAAGGCACTAGATTACTCCTGCTCCAATAGAAACTTAAACATATCAAATCCAAGCTTAAATATTGGAACAAAAAAGAATTTGGTAATATCTTCAAAGCCAAAGGAGAAGCTGAGAAAAAACTCTAGGAGATCAATTAGATCAACATCACAGAGGGATTTATCGAGGAACGAGAAAAGCTAGCTGATTCATTGCAGGATGAGTAGTTCTCATGTCAAGACATCCTACCCATGTAGCCTGGGACTCTTGAGAATTACCTCTCGTTTGGTCAATGAGTAGGTAAATGGGGCTAGGGACCATAGTAGTACCGATGGATGCATCGTGTATCTACCATACTCCCTACGATAGGATGTCTGACATTGATCTGGGATCAATTGGAACTGACTTTGGGTCAGTAAGAGTGATATAGCTCACTCTCTCTTGGAACTGATCTGGGATTAGTAAGAGTGGTATGACACACTCTCTAGAACTAACTTCGGGTCAGTAGAGAATGGTATGATACATCCTCGATCATTTCTTCTTCTTCATAGTTCAGAAGAGTAGATTAGAGCAGAGCCGAGCAATGTAGGCCAATGCATTTGATGGCGAAGATAGTACCAATGGACATGGATTAACAAATGGAGTTCTCCCTAGTTGAGAGGGAGTGTTAAAATTGGCAACTAGGGCCAAAATCCATGTGGGTCATCTTATTTATGGAAGTTGATATTTTTCTTGGATTCCTCTCATCGAGGGTGTAGGATTGGTTTAACGATCATCCAATCCTAACATGTATTTATGGAGATATGAATTTATTTGTATATACTTGACAATTTTTTAAGGTTGGCCAAGAAGATAAAGTGGGTGGCACATCCCCAACTTAACCTCAATGATTCATATAAAAGGAAGATACCTTGTGGCATTATTTCACATCATATCAACACTCATATTCTCACTCTTCATCTCGTTGGGCCAGCATAGGATCAGATTCTCTCACACGTGCAAGAGGAAGGACAAATTTTCTATTTTAGGGTAGCGTTGACTAATTCTAGGGCATCGTTGACTTTTTGGGAAGAGATGACTTTTCTATGGCTAGGTTGACCAAGCGTTGACCCAGCATTGACCTGCAAATGTTGTTTGGGTGCTGCATTGACCAGCATTGACTGATTTGTTGACCAGGATTGACTAGTTAGGGTTGATCGTAGACTGCTGAGTTTTGACTGTTGTTTTGATCGTTAACTGAGGGTTGTTTTGGGCTGTTGAAGTTTTCTATTGAAGACTGAGTTCGTCAAGGTTGACTAGAGGTCAATTTGGTGCATTTGAATAGCTTTGAATTTGTTGGTTGTTGATTTATTATTGTTGATATAAAATATCAGACTTGTGATATTGTACTATCTCCTTCTCTCTGCTAAATTATTGAAGATTATAAAAGAATTGTTCAAAGGGTTTCCCCACATCAGCGTTTGTCCCTAGCTAGCCACCACATCTAGTGTCTTTTATCTTGGCTTGTCTTTTGTCAATTTATTTATGTTATATCAACATTTTATTTTAGGTTAATGTGATTACTAAATAGTGAAATTGGCATTGGGCTAATAAGAAGAAATTGAAGTAAATTACATTAAGCATAGAACATACCATAACTTAACATTTAATGTTTTGACACATGAAGGTGTTAGAGGACCCTTAGAGTAGAAAGGCGCAACATAAATCATCGAAATTCGAGCTCTAGATGTGGAGATTTTGATTTTTTTTGTGGTTGTTCAGTTTGTATGGGAATTTTTCAAGTTGACTAGAGTTATTTTATGCCACTTGACAAGTTGTCAATCCCACATATGTGATTAGATGTAACCCTCACATTTATATATAAATATGAGTTGAGGGTGAGGCTAAAAGATACATCCATGAGCAAAAAAACATCACCATACTTCTCT
The DNA here is from genome assembly GCA_000404065.3 of Pinus taeda. Lineage (NCBI taxonomy): Eukaryota > Viridiplantae > Streptophyta > Pinopsida > Pinales > Pinaceae > Pinus > Pinus taeda. Next base: position 54,196 of record APFE030826121.1, on the reverse strand, counting down.
AAGGAAGTTTTTGTTTATATTTCGTTGTGAAAAGTAGCTTCATTTTGGTTCTTGGTTTGGTAGCATCAATGATTTAAGATTCTATTCTAGACAACAAGATTGTGGAAAAGAAATCTCATCAACAAATCTCAACCTTCTAACTAGGCCTAGGCTACTCTAGACTCTCAAAGTGTGATGTTCTAGAAATTCCACCATCCTCAACTATTTGATTTATGCCCTTAATTTTCTAGAGGAAATGGTGGGGAATCTTACTCCTTGAACTTGAAGAGCCAAAGAAGTTCACCTGAGATTTGAAACTGGGTGAAAGAGATAACATTCCATTTTGTCAACCACTTGTCCTCCCCTCCCATGATAAGATACCCTTAATTTTAATTTACTCTAATTTCAATAGTAATCCTAACCCTTTATTCACATATCGATACTTTGAATGTAGAAAAGTAACACCTATTAAGAAAACCTCGTAGTCACAATATGTTGGTTTTAACTCCACTTTTATGTGCTTTCTACTTTGGAAATAAGAAGTGCCTTATACTCTAAATTTTGATACTGGAAATCTTACATAGAAAACTCATAATAATTGGATTTTGTTTGTGTTCTGAGTTATGCATAAGTATTTTGCCAGTGGAGGATCTAATTGTGGTTTTGTGTATAGAGGCCAAACTCGGGTAGCGACTTGAATTTTCTCCTTCAAAGGAAAAATCTGGACCTGCGCACACACACTATCCATAAACCATCTGGATCTTCATCACCCCACATCACTCCCACCTCAGCTGGTGATATTACTGTCCATTGTACACATAACCATGGCAGTCATCATTTTCGGGGTCGGCCTAGACCGATTCCACTTAACTCCCCCATTGACTAATTCTTGGCTGACGTTCTCATTGCTGATGTTCTTACTTCTCGGGCTTTTGGAGCATGGATGCCCGCACAGGGTTTGTCATGAATTCCATCCTTTCTCTCAACATTCAGGGATTGGGGACCCCCTCGAAGTTCTTGGCTCTCAAACACCTTTCTCTCTGTTCATCCTTGTATTATTCTCCTTCAGGAAACTATGCATTTTGTCACGCATGTTATTCAATACTTCCGAAAATGTTCTGGGATTGGCATATCACAGCCATGACTGCTGTTGGTTTATCTAGTGGCCTTATGGGATCCTCAATGGGTTCAAGCCAAAGCTTTCACTTGTTTTGTTGGTATCTTGCTTGAAGTACATATCTGTGGACTAAATGGACGCATACACATCTTGAATTGGTCCCTATAGGAATAGGGTTGCTTTTTGGGATAACTTGATTTCGTCTGGGATTTTGGAGCTGGCTTCTCTTATCATAGCGGGGATTTTAATTACATTGTTGGTTTGGATGAAGTATGAGGCGGTTCCAGAAAAATCGACCCACTGGCAGGTTTGATTCGTGAAGTGACTATAGACCACAATTTAGTTTATATATGTCCACAAAATATGGTTCCCACATGGGATAATGGTAGAGTGGGTATGAAATATGTTGCAAAGCGGTTGGGTCAGTTTATATTACATGAGCAGTTGGTGGAGCATCTTGTTTTTGTTTTCTCAATTAGTCTACTGCTATTATTATACAAAAATTGTTACAGCGAGGCAAGCCTCAAAGATTCTTGCCATGAGGATGGCATTTGATAGAGTAATTCTTGTCATCCTGACTATGGAGCCAGTGATAAACTTACATCAGAGTGGATAACTTTCAGGAACATTAACCTTTCCAAAAAACTCCAAAACTAACCATGCAGCGATTCATGACGAGGTTAAACTTTGCTGACTCCAGCATAAACAGAACTAAAACAGACTCCAACATAAACAAAACAATAACAGACTCCATCAAGTGGAGTTGACAAAGACCTAAAACAGGCACTGACGCAATAGATTGAAAGGGAGGCGAACTCCTACTTCGACTGCACAACAAAAACTGAGGCGTTGGCTGGTTCATTCGTCAACTGAGGTAGACGGCTGTTCCTCAACAATCTTGCACCCAAATTACTCTGAGTCACTTGAGTCTGACAGATGGACTGCTTCTCTTTCCAGCGCGCTTGGACTTGCAACAGCTTCAGTGTTCACAGCGGACAAGCCTCCTGTGACTTGGCACTAGTCGACATTGTGATTGGCCCGCCTCTACTCTGCCTGAGCCCCGAGATGAGCCACATTCTCACATTTTTCAATCGTGACCGAGACTATAAAGGAGGAGTTCACGAGGGAGCATGGAATGCGGAAACGGGTAGTGGGATGTACACTGTGCTCACAGACGTCATTCCTAGCACGCCCTCTACCTCTTCCCCTGCCACTTCTGGTAGCTAGGTAATTAGCTCGACCAGACTCCAGCGCGTCCGAGGTGGTGGAGGAGTGCTGATGAATGGCACGACCTCGGGAGCCACCCCACCTACTCACCAGTTTAAGTCATTCGCGCGGCATAGTGATGAACCAAGATATGTCACAGGGGGGCGACTGCACAAAGGGGAGGATACACAGAGGAACAGAAGCACAGAGGGGCGGGGAACTAATGCGTAGAGAGAGGCAGAAACAGAGGTGAATGCAGAGAGGGAGGTGCCTGAGGAGCGGATGCGCCGAGTGAGACGGAAACAGAGACCAAGTGATTGTGTGAACCTCTGGAGCCAGAGCCGAGTGGTAGAACCAAACTAGCAGAGGCAGGTTGATTGAATGGCATAGATAATCGCCCATAGCAGCAACCATTACAAAGCTGAGGGCCTAGAGCGGAACCGCGGGAGTGACGAATAGCCATACCGCTATTGCGCTATGAATTGGGAGCCTGAGAGGTGTAGTGAATGCTGCATTTAATGTAGGTATGCGAGGACAACTCGCCTTCCCATTGTAATAACATATGGCGCAACTGGGCTACCACCTGCCCAGTGGACGTGCCGCCTTCGTACCATGTCACATTTCAAACACCCGCAGCCGGGAGGTTGAGCGTCTTGTTGATGTACATGTTGGGGATTAATAATTATCTCTTTGATCACCGTCCCATTACTTTACAATGGAGAAGGGAAGATTTTAGGCATGGGTTGCCTTTTAAATTCAGCCAATCATGGTTGGATGATCAAGATTTCAATTCATTTGTGCATAAAGTATGGGCCTAGGATCATGTACCGGGGACCTCCCCTATGGTTCACATTTTAGATAAGCTGGCTATCCTTCAAGGGGAAGTTAAAACATCACAGAAACATAAGACTAAAGATTTTCATAAAGAATTATATGACATACAACATGAACTGGATGTTATTTGTGCCCATATGACTTCTTATTGTCTTCTGTTGGGCATTGGATAATCCAGCACTCCCCGTGTGTTTCATGACATGAACTAACCGCCTCTTGAGGATCCGTTAACTCTGGCAATGCATCCGTTTACTAACACCTGCGGGTTTTGGTTTAACGACAATCGTGATCCCAACAAGTGGTATCAGAGCCAAAGGTCTCGAGTTCAAATCACACCCGATTCGCGCTAGGGGGGAGATTGTTGGGCATTGGATAATCCAGTGCTCCCTGTGCGTTTCGTGACATGGACTAACCGCCTCTTGAGGATCCGTTAACTCTGGCGATGCATTCGTTTACTAACACCTGCAGGTTTTCGTGTAACGACAATCGTGATCCCAACATATTCCTATAGATATCAGGATTCGTATCCAGGAATTAGAGCTCAAAAAGAAGAGAATACTTTCTGTTAATGAATCTACCTGGTGCCTGAAGAGCATGGCTCTATGGATTAAAGAGGGTGATAGAAACACAAAAAAATTTCATCATTTTGCAAATCACATGCACAAAATAAATTCAATTTGGGAAATATATGACGATGATGGTCAATGCTTTCAGTCGCAGGAGGATATAAGTAGTGTTGTTGTATCACATCTTCACAAGGCATATGGACGCAATGAGGGAACTCATGTGGGGGACATTTTATGGGGAGTGGAACTTTATCCCTCTATGTAGGATGATGATACAAATGAAATACTATTTAAAACGGTCTCTGAAGAGGATATATTGGAGGTTTTAAAATCCTTTAAGGGGGACAAGAGCCTAGGTTTGGACGAGTGGTCTGTAGAAATATTCACACGTATTTCTGAAATATTTAAAAGAGATCTCCTAGATATGGTGGAGGAGTCGAGGAACACAGGGAACATCCACCCGCATATAACCTCCATGTATACTTCTCTCATCCCAAAGCGACACGCTTCTACATGTTTCTCTAATTATAGGCCCATATCATTGTGTAATCTTATTTATAAGATCATCTCACAAACTATTGCTAGACGTATGAAGAGTACACTGTCATGCTATATTTCACCTAAACAATATGGTTTTCTTCAAGATTGGAAAATACATGATGTTGTTTCCATTTCACAAGAATGTATTCATTCCTTTCATACAAAGCACCTAAATTTCCCCATTATGAAGGTGGATTTACAGAAGAAGGCCTAAGACTGTCTAGGCTGGGGATACCTTAGATTGGTTTTGAATAAGATAGGTTTGGAGCCCAGATGCATGGCTTGGATTATGGCATGTGTCAAAAATGTAAATTATGCGGTGATCATCAATGGATAGGCAACATGCTTCTTGAGGTATGGTCGGGGTTGATACAAGGTTGCTTACTATCTCCTCTCTTATTTATCCTAGCTATGGATGGAATGAGTCTACACATCAAAAAAGCGGTGGGAGAAGGTCAATTTCACGCACTGATCATAGGGAATAACATCAATATATCACATGGATTCTTCGTCGATGATGTGCTTATCATGGGTATGTTGAATCGCTTTGCATGGTTGACTCTCTTTCATATTTTTAATAATTTTGCTAATGCCACTAGTTTATATATGAATTTGCAAAAATCAATTGTGTATCATGATATGTGTGGTATGGAGGTCATTGATTATATAAAAGGCCTATTTGGAATTGAGGTGGAGCTGATGAAAACTAGTATGAAGTACCTTGGATACCACATCAAACCTTGTTGCTACAGAAATGTTGACTGACAGTGGTTGGTTGACCTTTTCTACAAAAGAATTTATGGATGGGAATTTAGATGCTTATCCCTGGGTGGTCACACTGCCCTAACACAGGATATCCTAACATAGTTGGGGTTATACTGGGCTCACCTATTTCATATCCCTCAAGCCACTATTAATAGCCTTAGTTGCATTATGGCTAATTTCATTTGGGCGGGGTGCAATGGACAAAATAAATATAATTTGGTAAAAATGTCCCACGTTTCCTGTCCAAAGTGATTGGGGAGCTAGGGTATTATGAACCTTTGGTGTTTTGGATGTTCATTGCTAATTAAATCTTTTTGGTGGGGTATGTTTGGATCTGGTATATGAAGTATGGTGTTAAGACATAAATACTTAAGGATCATGAATTTTTATACTAGTACCGAAAGGACTGTATTGGCACCCCGAATGGCTCGGATATATGGTTTAGTTTTCAAAAGACTGCTAAAATATTCTTAAATTATTTGGCATGGTCTATAGGGACAGGTCACAAGATTCTCGTTGGAGCTGATAATATTTTGGGAGCTTGCATGTTGTGTAGCATATCAGAGATGCTCACCCGGTGCTTTAATGGGTTTGGTATATATTTTTGGAATCAAGCTATATCCACATGGCGGGGCATTTCTCCTATATGGAAAACTACACAAGGGTTGGGACTAGATGTGCAATTGGCATGGAATGGAACTGAATTTGTGTCGGAATGAAAGCTTTGGGTATATGTCGGGAGGAACAACATGAGAAATTGGTTTGGTTGGGGAAGATGAAGTCGAAGAATATTATGGTTGTTGATATATACTATTCCCTTTGTGGTAGGGAGGCACAGTGTGTGGAAAATATAATACTATACACCTTCTGGAAAACTAATATTCCTATCAAAATCATCATTTTCTCCAGGATAGTATATCACAACAATAATCTCATTTGAGAGAACTTGCAGAAGCGTAATTGGCACGGTCCCATTTTATGTACAATTTGAAAAATGAAGGCAATTGTCACATGTTTCTCAAATGTCACCACATGATCCAGGTATGGGATAAACTGGCCCTTCACTTTGGTTTTCCTAACAATCAATTTCACAATATTGCACATTGTATGGAGTGGTGGAGCAAGCAGAAGATCTCATGGAGGATTATTCCCACTCTACTTTTTGGGCCATATGGAAATGGCAGAATAAACATATATTTGAGAATTTTTTTGAAGAATTCATACAGGTATATGAGAATATTATATCTCATATTATATCATACCACTCTATGTTACCTGTACATGATCTCAATTATAAAAAACATCATAAGAGAACAAATCCTTAAATGGAGTACCCAATTGGTTTTTTTGATGGCGCAGGGCAAAGGAATGTTTGTGGTTGTGGCTTTTGGATAGCCATAGCCAATGATTTACAATTGAAGATTCACTAAAATGCGGGAATGAGCACAAACAATAGAGCAAGAAATGGCCGTATGGGGTATATTATGGTTCACAAATTTCCTCAATATCCATATTCATATATTTGGGGATTCCAAGATTATCACTGATCATGTAAGTGGGTATGCAAATATCAAGCAATCAATGCTCCTTGGATGGTTAAGGAGAATTGATAATCTCTAGACATAGCTTGGGAACCCTTCCATCATGCACATAGGCAGAGAACACAACAAACTTGTTGATGAACTCTCAAAGAAAGGGCTACAAGGAAATTTGGGAGAAATGCACATTGATATAATTTTGGATAGCAATGCTCTAAATGTTTGTGAATTTCCATTCCCTAGCTAAATCTAAAGACTAACTCTCTGTTTTATATTTTTGTATAATTTTGTACAACCTTTTTTTCTGTATTAGGTGGCCACACCTACTGATGACTTGGATTTACAAAATATAAATAGTAATAGGTAAGATCATGTTTATCCTCATATGGCCAATATAATGGGTATTTTTTACTTTCACATTCCCCACTAATTCTGCTACATGCTACACTCTGATTCTTGTGTGCCAAATAATAGTTTCTATGTTGATATTAAAAAAATATCGTATTATGTACTTAATCCATTTTGATTATATATATATATATTTATTTACTTATTTGATTATTATAATATATTAATATATATATTTGATACTGATCGCATGGAATGGTGGAATGGAGTTATGTGAAAGTTATTTCATGGAAATTATAAAAAAAATGTTGTTGAAGAATTATTATCACGAGACTCCTGTCTCATAGATGAATATATATTACTTAATGAAGAGCTATATAAATCTGTAGTTAATAAACACAATCCTTGCCCTCTAAATTGGCAAAAGTTAAAAGACAGCGAATGCCAACGTAACATTTAATAAATTAATATGACTTGGAAACGATTCTATCCACAAAAAGGAGTTGTTTATAATCCAATTTTTTGGAGATTGTGGGACGGAATCCCGGGAAAGAAATTAAATTTAAATCTTGATTTGCTGCAGTTAAAATGGTTTTTTAATTGTATATTTGGATTCAGCACCCTGAAAAACCGCGGGGGCACTTTGATTGTACAGAAACTAGTTATCAAACTTGGAATTCCAAGAAATTGCCTGAAAAACCTGCCAGAAAAACTTCCAAAAAATCTCATTATAAACAACTGCCAAAAAAAATATCATAGTTAGGCTGTATTGGCCCAAAAAAAATGAAAAATCGCGGATTTGATACGTTCGACGTAATAGTTCGTTCATTACAGTTAGATACGTTAACCAAATTAAAAAATATGAAAATTTTGATTTTTATATTAAAAAAATTAAAAAATTTATAGTAAAAAAAAACCATCGTGTTATTTTTTTTTTAATAAAAACAATGAATTTCATTTTAAAATATAGTGGAGAATGGTAAATTTGTAGTTGATAGGAAAATATGACCCAAAAAAAAGGATTTATAGAACCTATATTCTCTAATATTTTTCAAGCCAAATAAAAAATTTAGTATAGAATCACATTTAAATTTGGTAATTATATTCTCAAATATTTTCTGCAGGGAATCAAATTTGAATTTAGTAATCATGGAAAATAGTATATATTAGATAAAGAAAACACAAAAACAAATATGAGATTTTCATATTTAGTCACCTGTGGAAATTTGGCGTTTGGAATCCATTTACAATGGTTCCACACTGGATTGCACTGCCCCTCCGATCTAGCTCTGTGCCTCACATCTACTGTAGGAAAATAGGAGCACGCTCAACACCTTTCTGAAAGCTATAAATAAAATAAACTCCCGAATACCCTCCTATCTAGCTCTGTGCGTCACATCTCCTGTAGGAAAATAGGAGCACGCTCAACACCTTTCTGAAAGCTATAAATAAAATAAACTCCCGAATACAAGCTATGCGAACCCAAAGCCGTCCTGCAAAGAACACCATAGATCAGATACCCTGATTTCATTTTCATTATCAGAAAAATCATGGTATCGGCAATTAAAATACAGTTGAGAAGAGACCTGATATGAAATGCAGGCATGCAAATGCAAATGCCAATGCCTGATCTATCAAACAAGTAAACTAAAAACTCTGTGACACTTTGTATTTAGATTAACGGACTGACCTCAAGAAATTCTGATCTTCTGGGGATATTGCGTAAAAAAAAGGTGCCGCTGTTACAGTCCATACAAATCTTCATTTCCAGGCATTCTTGGAGGTCATCCAGACTGATGTATTGCTGCTGGGGCGCCATGGGTGACACAAAATATTTAGCAGCATGAGTGGGACTGTGTATCCATACGTATGGCTCGCAACTTCCATCGTAGAAGAGGCTGTTTTTGCCTCGGGGAGTATACTTTCTGTATATCTTGCTGCCGCTCAGCGCCTTACTGCAACCGGGCTTTAGTTTGTAGGTCTTCATGAGAATGGATCCCACCCTTACCTGTACATCAACAGGTCGGTCCGTCAGGTTTCTGATTCTTGTCCTCGCCGATCTCTTCCTCATCGTCAAGACTATGCACATTATTCCTCTCTTCCCTCCCTACAGTGACAACACAATGAAAATAAACTGCAGAAGCGGGGAAGTAAATTTGTGTGGGCAGCCCTCGATTTAAATATTTGAAACTCCGGAGACACAGTAATCGCGAAGAAACTCCACAGTAATGTGAAAACAGCCAGAGTGTCAAGTTGTTGCATTCATGGGCGGTAATTATCGAATATTTCCTTTCCATAAATCGAGAAAATACAGTAAACTACTGGGGGGTGCATGATACCGTTAGTTTACGTTGCGAGGTGAATTAATAGAGCATTACTTCGGTTGGCGTGTTTGGGTCAGAAGAGGAATGTCGGCCCCATTCGTTTTTATTTTTTTTCAAATTGAGTGAAGTTTATTATATTTTATAAAATTAAACTGATTTTGGGTCCAGGAAAATAATATTAAAAACAATTTTTTGCATTATAATTTATTTTGCGTAGTCGAGTCGCGGGGAAGTTATGGAAATTCTGGTTATATTTTGATAAAATCTGACAAGATTTTTGTAAATCTAGGTTACAGTGGTCAAATTTGAAGATTTTTGGTGCCCAAAAGTTTTGATGGTGCTGAATCTATTTCCACAATCAAAAACATGATTCAAACAATCCTTCTACAAGTTTTTAATCCTTTTTTTCCTGAATTCAGGCCACTTTAAATTGTCCCAACAATTCCTCCACTTCCATAAACTACTCCATTAATTTACTATTAACTTCTCTTCGTGATGGATACTAAATTTTACAAGAACAATAATGTTTTGAAATTATAATCAAACAATTTTTACCATGTGAATACTATGACACACAATTGGTTTAATAACCAACATTATCTACCTTGCCATGTTAGCCTTTATAGCGAACCCCAATCAGCACAGATATCGAGATATATATGGCTATTAATAGTTACATTTATGTGGAAGGTTTTGGTAGTAATAATAAGTGATTTAGTTTAATTTATGGATGAAATGAATTTTTTTTTTATGATAGTTTTTTAAGCTAATTTTAATTAATATTTGGTAGAGATTTTTAAAAACTTGAATTTAAGTTGTTTAATCTATAAAAATTTTATGCTTTAAGAGTTTTTATAGCGCTAAATCTATTTATATATTCAAAAATGCATTTTAAACAGCAAAAAATTACAATCTTACAGGAAGCAAAAAATCACAATCTTACTTGAAATTATATTAACGGTAAAAACATTATTTCATTTATAAATTAAAATGTGCCATAATTAGTTAAAACCTTTAAAATCTCATTAGTATTTAAAAATTAAATTTGAATGTTCCAATAAGATATTGCTCCATGCATATATAATATTTGGTATTTTTCCATTCATATAACAATCATGATTGAGTCAAGATTTCTATTATTATATGTTTTGAGATTGGAACGTGTTTTAATATAATAATAAAATAAATATTATAATAATGTTAATTAGTTTAAATGATGAGATATGGTAAGTTATAATAAGATTAAATTTTATTGTAGATATTTTAAAATTTTATATTTGAGTTGTCACTAATATTTTACTTTTATATGTAAATGTTTTAGTAAGAAGTTTTGGCCGTCATTTATATTTGGTGAAATATTTTTCAGTTTATATTTGATATTTAATGAGAATGTTGATTGAGTTGTAATTTTGAATAGTTTAATTTTTATAATAGATAAAATGGATTTTTGGCATAAATTTAGTAACACAATTGTTAGTAAAATTGTAATTTTTTATTATTTAAATGTGTTTTTGAATGTATAAATAGATTCAACACTCTAAAATACCCATGAGGCACTTGATATTTGCACTTCAAATATGTTAAAAATATGACTTTTAAAAATCTCTACCAGATTTTGGACACAATTGACAAAAAAAAAAGTGTTTGGAAAAAGGTAATTTCATCTATTATTTAGACTATAAGTTTTTCAATTATTTGATATTTATTAATTTTTAAAATGTGTTATTAACATAAATAATAATAAATAGTTTATGTAACAATGTAGTTTATTAAACCATTAGTTATTGTAAGTTAAAATTAATAAATATTAGGAGTGCTTCTTTCTCTTCATTTTTATCATAGAAATAAAATATTAAAGAGTGCCAATTAATCTCTTACTCTTTTAATCTTATAGACCATAATTCTCTTACTAGACATACATAAATAGATTGAGACCATTTCATTCCAGTGTAACTGACTTTTTTTTAATTATTAGAAATTTATTAAGATTTAAAATGTATATTAACCTAAATAATAGTAAATATTTTATGTAATAATGTTAGTTCGTTTAAATGATCCGTTATTATAAATTATAATTAATAAATATTAAGATTATATTTGTTTTAATTGTTTTTAAAATATTATATTTGGAATGTCATTAATTGTTTACCGTTAAGTGTGAATGATGTAGTAATAAGTATTTATATGTGTAGAAAATGAAATGACAATTTCAAGCAAAATTGTGAGTTTTTGTTGTTTAAAATATATTTTCTATGTTTTATTTTTTTATTTATTTATGTTGAGACTTCCAAGATGAGCGACTCTCACTATGTCAATCCACTGAATATTGTCGGTGTCAAGATAATTTGAATATGTGGCCTCTCAATAGCATATGTATTTAATTATAGAGAATCAACCAATTAACTAACCCTCTAGAATAGGGATTTAAAATATATTATTAATATAAATAATAAATAAATAATTTATGTAATGATGTTAGCTAGTCTAAAGGAGCAATTATTATAACTAATCAAAATTTTGATCCTAATATTTTTTAATTATAACAATGTATAATAATTGAGTTGTCTTTTGTGAGACTTTTTGGAAGCTTTTCTTGTGGGTTTTTTTGATCTAATTTCTCTAGCATTTGACAAGAATTTATTGAAATCACAAGCTTGATGGGTAACCCTTGAGTGTGCTAGGAGTTTTTAGGGTGTTGAATCCATATATACAATAAAAAAACCACTTTAAATAACACAAATCAAAATTTTTAGCTGGATTCTGACACCGAAAGTTCAAAGTCGCATTAAAGACAACTACATTATTATACATTATTATAATTAAAAAAATCAGAAAGTCCAAAAGTCGCATTAAAGACAACTCTATTATTATACATTGTTATAATTAAAAAATATTAGGACTATTTTTAAAATACAGAGTAATATTTAGGTGCCATTTTTTGGAGTTTTTGGTAAATTTGTTGGAAAAAGTTTGTGGACAAGTCTTGATTTGTGTTGTTTAATTTAGTTGCCAAATTTTAGACAAATTAGATTTGAAAATAAACTGGAAAATTTTCCAAAAAATGGCTCTTAAAGACTACTCTTTAAAATACTATATTTGGAATGTAATTAATATGTTACTACCATTACGTGTGAATATTCTAGTAACAAGTATTTACGGTCATTTATTTGTCGGAAAACGTTTGTGGCCAAATATTGATTTGTGTTGTTTAATTTAGTGGTCAAAATTTAGAAAAATTATATTTGAAAATAAACTGGAAAACTTTTCAAAAAATGACCCTTAAAGACTACTCTTTAAAATACTATATTTGGAATGTAATTAATAGATTATTATCATTACGTGTGAATATTCTAGTAACAGGTATTTACCATCATTTATATTTATTGAGATATTTTTAGAGTGATACTAGTGAGAATATTGGTTGAGTCATAATTTTTAATTATTAAAAAATAAAAAATAAAAATCTAAATTAAACAAAATGAACGTAGAGAATTTAAAAATTGAAATGAAAAATTCATTATGAATAAAAATAATTTAATATTAAAAATTATACCTGTTCGATTTTTTTTGATTGAAATAATAAAAATAGAATAAGATCTATTAAAATCAAACTAACTAACCTATACATATGGCAAAATTAAAAAATAAAAATAAAAATTGAAATAAAATCAAATTATTTAAATATTAAAATAAAGCTAGAAAAAAATTAATAAAAAAAAATCAAATCAATAAAATAATAATTTTAACAAATAAAATATAAAATAATAACTAAAAAAAAATTAATAATAAATCATCTATCCATAAAATAAATATTTTTAGATAGAAATAAAATAAACTTGAATTGAATAATGTTAGTTTCATATTAATCAAAACGGTCCAATCAAAGTGTGTCGAAATGAAATCTTGGAAAGGCTCAAAATTAAGAACAATAATTGTTAAAAATAATATTAGGGTTGAGTAAAAGTAATTTAATTAGAAACATAATATTAAAAAATAAATAATTTTAATAATATGGGAAAAACTTATAAAATAATATATTTATAATTTTAATATATGAAAAAGAAAATTAAATAAACAATAAATATATTGGGAAAAAAAATAAATTAAATCAATTTAACAAATAATTAAATAAATAAATAATTTTCAAGTTCTATTAACAAGTTCTTAATTGAAGTTTCAAATAATAAAAGAAATAGCAAAACCAATCCATGGTATGACAAAGATTGTAAAAGTGCAAGGAGAGCAATTAAAGAAGTTGTTGATGAATCTCTTAAAATGGACAAGATAAAAATATACAAAGCCCTAATTAAAAGGAAAAAGAGGCACCACATTCGTTAAAGACGGGAGAATCTCTTACACCTCTCCAAGGTAGCTCCTAAGAAATTTTGGAGGCAGATTCTGACAAGGTAGACGATAACAAGGTAGACTAAAGATAATAATAAAATTGTTCTTCACGATTGGAATTCCTATCTTAAAAAGCTCTATGAATCTCCAAATGTGATGGATAATTTGGAAACCCTGCTCACAATGAAAGAAGCTTTCTCTTTAGAAGACATTAAGTTTGGCATTAATCGCCTCGCTAATGGGAAAGCTAAGGACATTTAAGGTTACCGGGCGGAACTATTTAAAATTGGAGGTCCTTTCCTCATCCCCTACATCCACAAGCTTTTCAATCGAGCAATCAAGCAAGGGTTCCCTAAACCTTGGACTCAAAGCCTCATTATCCCTATTTTTAAAAGTGGGGATACAAATAACCCCTATAATTATTAGAAAATTATGATCAACCCTCTCTTAGCCAAGTTATATGGTAGTATTTTGGAAAATAAGTTAAGCATATGGCTTGAAAGTGAAGGTAAGTGGGCTAAAGGTCAAGCAAGCTTCAGAAGGCATCACTCAACAACAAACCACCTTGTTACGCTTAGGATCATTGTGGAGGAATGTCGTAATGATAAATCCAATTTATTTTGTTGCTTTGTGGACTTTAGAAAGGCTTTCGATATGGTTCCTAGATACAACCTTTGGACTAGATTAGAAGAGCTAAAGGTTCCTCTCGAGTTGAGAGCTGCCGCTATAAGGTTATACGAGAATGTAATTTCCAAACTAAAGAGCAATGAGGGGTGGTCGAAAGATATTAAGTGTAACATCAGATTTAAACAAGGTTGTCCCCTCTCCCCTACCCTATTTGGCATTTACATTGATAATATCGAAGGCTATTTAGAGGAAGCAGGATGTGATGGCACGATCTTAGCTGGGATAATCGTCATCCTTCTTCTCTCCGCTGACGATATTGTTCTTTTTGCAAGGTGCCCATCTGATCTTGATAAGAAACTTAGGCTTCTTAAGGATTTCTGCTCTACCCTGGGTATGATTGTTAACACTGACAAAACAAAAGTTATGATTATCAAATCCAATAAGGACACTTACGCTAATTTTATGTATGCCAATAATAACTTGGAGGAAGTGTATTCTTACAAGTACCTAGGAATTGATATTCATCACAAGCTCAACTGGAACCATAGCATTGAGAAAAGGATTAATGGGGGGTGGAAAGCTTATCTTGGTCTTGAAAATAATTGTAAAACAGCAAACCTCGTAATGTGGGATAAAAAAGAAGTTCCTCTTTGAAACTTTCGTCACTCTTGTTATCTTATATGGCTGTGAGGTTTGGGGTTGCAGCATCTCCAGAGAATCATGGAGAAAGATTGAGCAAATCCAAAAGCGTTTTAACCTGAAAATTAAAAGTAATACACCCTATCCTATTTTCCTTATAGAAGCAGGTCTTTCCCCTATTGAGAGCCTAGCTATGATTAGGTTTCTATTGTACAAGCACAAACTCAATAACGTAGACGTTCATAGACTTCCTAAGCTAGCTTTAAATTCCAGCCAAAACCATCTAAGGCTCAATCGAGGGTGGCATAAAGACACAAGGGCCTGGTTAAACTATTGGGAGATGAACGAGAATGATGCATTGCAAAACATAAATAACATTAAAGATATTGTTACTTCTAAGT
>APFE030826121.1:0-22116 GCA_000404065.3 Pinus taeda | reverse complement strand
AATCATAGGAAAAATAAAAATGTGAGAGCATAACACATAAAAACACATATGCACAGAGATTTTCCCCTGGATCCCAAAATCGGGACTACCAACTTGATTTTTCATTATGTTCCTTTCAATGTTACAATACATATTTATACATGCTGAAGCATCCAATACCATGGACCCAAAAACCATCGCGTCCAAAACCATGGACCGAAAACCATCGCGTCCAAAAAACATGTGCGAAAATCATGCACAAAACCATAGGGGTCCGCCCAACCTAACATAGGTTCCAAAACCAAAATTTTCTGGGGTGCTGCCCCGGACCCCATAAAGTGGGGTTACGGGTACCCCTCAAACCCCTTGTTAACTATGTGGAAAGAATATAACACAACCCAACAACCTCAAAGTAAGAGGGAAAAATATTCAGGAAGAAGGTAAGAAGAAGCCATTTTAGAGTGGTGAAAAAGGGAACAAGTTTAAAGGAAAGAAGAAGAAAACTACTTCTGTTAAGAAAGAAGGGGAGAAACCCATGTGCAAGAATTGTTCCAAGGAAGAACATGATGAAGCACATTGTTGGAAGCTTCATCTAGAATTACGACCAAAGGAATTCAACAATAAAGGGAAACAAAAAACCAATGTTGTTGTACAACAAGACTTGGGTTCAGACACAGGGGATGAAACAAAAATCACAGCCATAGTCAGTAAAGGAAACATCGTGGAAAAAGAAAGGAAAGAGGCAGCCATAACAAGTACCAACCCAACAAATAATACCCACAACATTTCAAATGAGGAAACCTGCATAGAGTTATTCCATATCTGAGTCATTTCCAAACATATGAAAATCGATACATTGTTTGACAGTGGATCGTAGGTCAACTTAATTTCTGTAGATTTGGTTAAGAAAATGAATTTGGAAACCATGCCCCATCACAAACTATATCTATTGGGATGGATAATCAAGGATGCTAATTTACAGGTCACATGGAAATGTATTTTCAGGTTTGCAGTCAGTGCAAATTTCATTGATGAAGTTGAATTAGATGTTGTGCCATTGGATATCTTAGGAATTGTGTTGGGAAATACGTATTTGTATGACAAGAAGGCTATTTTCCACAGATTTGAGAACAAATACCATTTTTTCAAACACGGAGTCGAGTAAATTGTGAGAGCCCATCACAAGAAACTTAATCTATCTTTGGCAAGTGCAAGTGAAATGAAACGACTGGTTAATTCTAGCAAGAGTCTCATGCTCCTCATGATCAAGCAGGAAAATGATACGGAGTAGGAATCCTTTGTAGGCTGTGATGTAAAGTTGAAAGTTGAATTGACTGATGTGGTAAATCAATATGGGGACATGTTTCAAGAACCAAAGGGTCTGCCACCAAAAAGAGGAATTCAGTATGAAATTCAACTACAGTAGAACTATCCACTCCCAAACATTGGTATGTATTGAATGTCAATTCTGGAAAGTTTAGAAAATAAGAAATGAGTCTAGGAATTGTTAGATAAAGGAGTAATTCGTCCTTCTACTTTGTCATGTGATTCACCAATTGTGTTGGTACCCAAGAAAGATTGAACCTGGTGCATGTGTGTAGATTATTGGGCTTTAAATAAGATCACAATAAAGAATCGACACCCACTACCTAGAATAAATGATTTGCTAGATCAGTTGAAAAATGAAAAGCATTTTACTAAATTAGACTTGAGAAGTGGTTATCATCAAGTAAGAATAGATGAGGAGGACATACGGAAGACTACTTTTAAGACCAAACAGGGATTGTTTCAGTGGCTAGTTATGCCTTTTCGTCGTTGAAATCCTCCAACTACATTCATGAGTAATAAATGATGTTTTAAGATCATTTCTTGATGAATTTGTAATTTTCTATTTAGATGATATTTTGATATTCAACAAATCAAGAGAAGAGCATGTCAAGCATGTTAGGAAAGTTTTTGATATCATGAGAAAATAATAGTTATTTCTAAAGATATCTAAATTTGAATTCATGAAAACTTCCTTAGTGTATTTGGGCCACATAGCTGGAGGAGGTGAGCTAAAGATTGACCCTTCTAAAGTTTAGGTCATTGTGAATTGGCCAACACCCAGATTGGTTACAAAAGTAAGGAGTGTTTTAGGAGCAACGTGATATTGGAGAAATTTTAGTGCCCTTTTTTTTCTCCATAATAGCTCCACTACATGCATTTATCCTCATGAAGGTTGTCTTCTAGTTGGGAGGCAAACAACAAAAAGCATTTGATACTTTGAAACGAAAGATCAATTCAACCCCAGTTTTTGCATTGTTGGATTTTAAACAACCATTTGAAATATAGACAGATGAAATTGGTTGTCCCATGGGTGTCGTTCTTTTACATCATGGTAAGCCCATTTCATTTCATTCTGAAATTTTTAATGGTGTGTTGTAGTGGCTACAACCACCCTCCAAAATATTGGCTTATCTTTTTTTTGGAGCCTCCCTACTAACCATATTCAGCAACATGTCTTGCATTGTCAAGCACATCAGCTTCAACTATTTCATATAGTCTTGTCAGCCTATGCATGCAAGCTTGTTCCATCCCCTTCACAAGTTGCTTTCCGGAATTAGTTTCAGTTTCTGGTTGAGAAGCTCCCTCTGGAAATTGCGCAATTCTAGAGGGGAACCAGCCTTACCTCCATAAATTATGCAAACCTAGCTGGACACCTAGCTGGGCTCCAGAATTGTGAAATTCTTCCTGATAGTCTTCCTCCTAAAAATTGTGCAATTCATCCCATGACAGATCCTTAGCCCAGAAATTGTAGAATTCTAGGCAGTAGTCACCTATTGCTCTCAGAAATTGTGCAATCCCTCTGGGACAACTAGCCCAATAGTTAGCAGAAATTGCACAAATCATCCCAAGGCAGCCTGCTGGGCTCTGAAATTACACAATATTGTTAGACATGCTTCCTTGAGAAAACTGGGTAGTCTAACCGAAGATAGCTGCTCAGCCCAAAAATTAAGCAATCCTAGGAGACAATCACCTGTTCCTCCCAGAAATTGTGTAATCCCTCTGGGACAACCATCTTTTCTCAGCCTAGAAACTACATAGATTTTCATCCTAGGCTCACAGATCGATGCATGTGCCTTCAAGTTGACCGGTTCCCTCCGGGACCGAGAAAAACTAAATTGCATGTATGGACACCTTCTCCCAAGGTAGCATGAAAAGACATCCCTTGATTCAGGGATCTATTTTTAGCAGCTAGAGGTTACATGCAAGGATAATTTCAGAAACCTCCCACCAAGTGTCGCTTTTCCTAGATTTGTGGCATGCGTGTCACAACCTCGATTTTATCACAACTCATCAACTGGATTCTGCAAATCTCATTCCTCACATCGACCTTACAACTTTGACATCCCACCTTGTATCTAGGAGTCGTTGACACATTCAACTCAGTTGTTTTGGGGTAAGATTTCCTTTCAGGTCTTGTGTTTCGTTTCTGTTGCTTTTTGTGTTTCGCTATGTGTGAGTTATGTTTGCTTGATTCCAGTGAGCACTTGTTGCCATCTCGATGTATTTTAGCTTGTGGAAGCACCATTTCAATTTTTGTTCACATCTCATTGTTGTTGCATGCATGGCATTGTTTTTGCACGGATGGTCGTTGTTGTGGTGAATCGCTTCACACACATGCATGCTTTCTCATTTTTTGAATACTTCACTTGCTATTTGCATGTATGATCATTCTCTCTTGTTTTCAATCATCTCACCATGCATTCAGACTTCTCATGTTTTTAGTTGCCCGTCAGCTAGCCTAGGTTGCCTTGGCCCGGACCATGCCTTGCCTAGCTAGCAGTATGCATTTATGGAAGCGAAGGCTCTGCCTTCCCTCCCAAAATTGTGCAAGTCTAGCCCCAGCATAGACCTCTAGGATTACATTGTGCAATTCTTGGAGGCAGTGTCCTGCTAGCCCCCAGAAACTACGCAATGCAGTTTGCTGGTTGCATGTCACTGCTGATTGAAATTCTGCATTGCGCAGTTTTAGTCCTCAGTAGAACAGGTTGGACTATACATTATGCATTTCAGCAGTCAATCAGCCTCCTCACAACCTCGGTTGTGCCTTCTGCAGTGTTGCCAGTGAGTCTCCCAACCTCTCGACGGAAATTGTGCAACCTTCACATTCAATTACATAGGTATGTTGCAAGTCATTCATCAAGTTTATTGTGGTTTTCGACTGACAGAATGCTTTCCATGAGTGTTTCTATGTCTTTAGGCATCACAAGTTTTCATCTTCCTCTTAGCAGCACAAGTACAATGACTTCCAGGAGAGATTTAAAGACAATGTTAAGAGCGCAATTGGGGATGCAGTCGGTCAAGTGTTTATGAACTTGCCTATCCATGAAGTCATCAAGTTGTTCATGGAAAAGGATATCAAGATCAATGGAAATGACATATAAGTGAATAGCACCATTAATAGTAGCAAAAGGCAGCACACCTACACGCGATGAATACAAGAGGAAGGTTGTTGACAGAATAGAGGTAGAGCAAAGCTACAAGTTCAAAGCAAATCCACTTATGATGAAATAAGGTTTGAGACTTAGGCTATGAGGTGATGGCGCAACATGAAGATCATGTGAAGGCAGAGAATGGAATAGAGAAGGAGTTTCATGTGCTGAATCAACAACTTTGGGAGGAATGATAGCTACACAGATGAGAGAATGAGGGGGTGTAACATGCACACACAGATGAAACTACACCCACACAAGTTATAGATCCATCCCAGTAGCTGGCACGAAGCAGACAAGGTGAGAAATGATGTTGATCACATGCAAGAGAATTCAACAGCATGCATTTCATTGTGTGCACACATGTGATCCACCCATTTGGCACACTCATCGAGGTGAAGACAAGAAGCAAGTTTGACTCAAGTTGAATCTGTACTTCAACAAGTTGATGGGCACGATCACTAATAAATGTTTGGATATCAGCGCATACACTATACATGAACATGTTTCTAGTTCGGTCGCACCCATAACGTCCATGCACATGCTATTATACGATTTTGACAGATTAGCCATATCATTGTACCTGGATGCAACAGAGGCAAGAGTCCTCTTCAACAAAATGTCACTATTGAGTGCACGGACACCATCACAGATGTCCAAGATTGGCATCAGTTCTCCACCATCGACCATCAAAAGGATGTCAAAGAGTTGGTCTCACCACAACGGTTTGATTGTCACTAATGTCTTGCATGGCTTGCTCAAGCCATTTTGTCTCACATGGGCACATCTACATTGTAATGTAACGTCTTGTCAACTAGAAGTTCAAGTGTCGATAGTTGAATGTAACAATCATAGAGTAGATGAAGAGTCATGAGGGTAGATGAATTGTCACAAAGGGGAATGTCAAGGGCCACCCCGCCCTTTGCTATAAATAGTCCCTTATAACTTATTGGAGAGGCTTTTGCTCAGCCAAGCTTCTAATAAGACTATCTTAGAGAGAGCTTGGATAGTATTCTAATGTGCCTTGGCTTCTCCACCGCGTAGAGCTAGTATATCTCTTTGGAGGAGCAGGTGGTTGTGGCTATAATGTTCTTCTATCAGAAATAGTGGTTGGACATGGATATATTGTATGATTGGAAGTTACACTTCTTAATATAACAGAGCCAACATGTTTCATGAATATGTCATATTGTATTCCAGCTATCTTGTTTACTCTAAATGGTATATGTATATGTTTTCTTACACATGCATGTATGGAATATTCTGTATAAGTATGTATGAATCTTATTGAAATGTGTTGATTGGTTTAACCATCACTTTGGATTGTTACCAAACTTTCTTTCCATTTTGTGTTGCATCTTCGCTTGTGTGTTCCCTTCCAAGCCACGTGCTATCACAGGTTTCCAAGGGGTGCACTCACCCCACTCTCCATGTGTTAGAACCGTTCATGCATTTTCCTTGTCTCGCCGTAGCTATCACATTCTTGCTACCAACAGGGACATCTTACTTTCCTTTGTGAAAAATCGCGGTCAAGGCATTACCATACAATCCACTATTGGGACTCCTACACCAAATGGTCTGAGGTCTAATTGGGACTTCTTACCAAGGATATCCCATAACATGTTGGCCTGTGTAGTACCATCAACATTGTTTACACTAGAAGGAGGGCCGGATGATAAGTTGTGTCCTCTCATCCTATTTTGAACCTTTACATATCTATCATGGAGTCTTGCACTCTCCTCCCTCCATGATGTTTTTCACATGCTGAATTTGTTACCATCACGAGGGATTTTTTTGATCTCTTATCCACATACACGTATGTTGGTGAAGGTGAAGAGGCCTGGCTTGAGTTCTTACATGAATTCCTTTCCATGCTTCACGAGGAAGATGGATGTTCTGATGAATAGGCCAGTCTACTACTTGCATACACACTTCATGAATCTCCACATCGGTGGTTGTGCAGGCTACCGACTGACATGACACACTCATTTGAGCACTTTTATGGTTCGTTGAAGACACTTTCTATTGTTTTGATCCAAAAAATCTTGACTAAAAAGTGTTACAACAATGGAAGGCTCCACGTGAATCACCTATGGATTTTTGGTAGTGCTTCCGTGATTTGCAGTTTCAAGTTCCGAAGAGCTAGATGAAATTTTTCTATCTTTGGGTCCGATTTGAGTATTATCTTAAGAAATGTGCTCATCCCAAGAAGAATTTTGCACTCAAGCCTTGCTCAACATTCTTCAGTGATGGAGCTACGCAATCACAAATGGACACACTCACTGTCAGAAGTGATTGTCCGTTGTCCCCTCATCAAATAGCTCCACCACTGCAGAGTGATACGGGAGATCAAGCTCACACATCTGTTTGGTTGTCACATCCTCCCAACATCACTCTGCTTAATTTTTGTGCAGATTTAGTTGTGTGTACATCAAGTTGTCATATGGATTTTGTACCACAATATCCATCTTCGTACTTGGTTGTTCCTCCTGACGATATTATCTTGTGTTCTTCTGTTCTAGACTCTAGAATTGTTGTGAACAAGGATCATGCCATCGATGGAGTTTGTGTTTCACAACAAACATGCGCTATCAATCATGAAGAGTATGACTGGGAGCTTGAGCATCGACACTTGGCAAAGGATGGATCCCTTCCATCCAAGCCTCCTCCGTTCTTTATTGACATCTTTGGTGAACCTTCCATCCATGATTTTTCATGTGTATATTCATCTACAGACACACCCATTATTGATCGCTCGCAAGACACACCGAATATTAGTCCATCATCTGACAATGGAGAGGATAAATCATTCATTGAAAATCCACTTGACCTTTCATCTTCCTTTTCCAAAAAGATAGAGGATGAATGTGTCCACTTTTCATCTACTCCTCTGTTTGATTCATCAGATCATGAGGATGCCAATGAAATCATTGATTTTTCTGATCAAGGATGTCGTAATCCATTTACTCCCGCATTCAATCGCGATGATGTTTCTATCACATTTGTTTTTTCAAAACCACCTATTTATGATGATCTATTTGACGATGAAGTCGAAACACCCCAGACTACGAGGAACTTCAGCTCGAGCTGATGGTTATATCAAGCCCTCATTGTCCCAAGGTTGGTTTCACTTCCAATTAGGAAATTTTTGTATCACCCAAGGCTCCTCATCATTCATCTATATGCATTGAAGATCAACCTCACACACAGATCATGCCTCCTCCAATCGAACTACATGATCCCATTGCTTATGCACTGGAGGAATCTTACATTGCAAGGACACATGCATGGCATATGTTGTCTTTGTTTCTTTCATTCTCTTGCATGCCACAGTCAAGAGTATGCATATGATGCAAAGCTACAAGGAGTGTTGTACAACACCATGACAAGTCCACAGACCACATGTCATGTACTTGCACTCACTTATGTCTCGTGCACACTTTGAAACATGAAGTGTGTTTGTCTTGATTGTTATATCTTTCTTGTTTGTTGGTTCACACAATTGGGTTGCTCCTGGACCAAGCCTTCACCAACATGGGTCAACCAATGTGTTAGTGGTTGCATTGGAAATATAAATTCACGTGATCAGGCCCATGCACTATTAGCTTAGGAGTAGTAGTAGTGTTTTCTTTCAGTTCGTTTACTTCCATGCTTGTTGCTTACTTTCTTTGCTTGATTATTTGTGTGCTTACTTGTTTTCTTACTCACTATGCATTTACTTCTACTTCTTCTTTTCTTTGTTGTTTGTTTGCTTGTTTTATTCGTAGGTTAGTTTCGCATGAAACCATGCATGACTCTGAAAACAAGCTAGGTAAAGTACAAGAGCCCTTGTGCAGCTATCACTACTTGGTTATCTGTCATCCCGCCTCTGTATGAAGAACTTGTTACTTTTAGTCCATGATATGTCGATGGAAAATATGTACTATTTGAAGTGAACCTTGGTGAAAACACAATGCTTGCATGCTAACTAGTGTCGCGCACTCTAGTCGGTTGTTTTTGGGTTAACCCTTATCACCTCATTCAAGTAGAGTAAGGTGAGGGGGAGAACCTTAACATGCATGTAAGAGGTATATAATAAACTACTTCTATGGAGGAATAACCTCTTGTACTCTCAATAAGTCGAGATCCCTCTTCTGCTTATGAAATGAATAAGTGATATGCATAGTTATGAAAATGAAAAATGAAAAATGAGAAGTGAAAAAATTTCAAAATTTCAAAATGAATAAGGTGAAAGAAGAGAAAGTCTTCCTGTGTAGGGAGGTGATGCAAGTAACTCCGACGGGGTACTGACCAGGCTCTCTAGCAACAAAGTGATGCTTATGTTCTCGTGTGACTTTGTCGGGGTATTGTCCAGGCCTATTGGCAGCAGAGCAACACTAGAGATGAAACTAAGACTCCGACAACTATACTACTTATGCACCAATATACCCCTCAACCCCAATTGAAAAACATGTGTTGAATTGGTTTGGAATGTGTGTAAACCGACCAAGAGCTTGACAGAGACTACATCTTACAATCAAGCAAGTGTGGAAACCAAGATGACCATAGAACTGAACAATGCTTCCGGAGGTGTTAGAATTGCTTTCATGAACAAGGTCCATTCATAAAGCTGGAGTTCTACCAGTGTGTCGCCAAGTGTTGTAACAACTACAACCACACTCCAAAATTTTTCCTTAGCTTTGTTTTGGAGCCTCCCTACCAACCATCTTCAGCAACATGTCTTGCACTATCAAGCACATCAGCTTCAACTGTTTCTTAGAGTCTTGTAAGCATGTGCATGCAAGCTTGTTCCATCCCCTTCATAGGCTGCTTTCCGGACTTAGTGTTAGTTGCCGGTTTAAAAGATCCCTTTGGGAATTGTGCAATTCTAGAGAGGAACCATCATTCCCTCTAGAAATTGCGCAAACCCAGCTAGGCTCTAGAATTTCGCAATTCTTCATGACAATCTTCCTCCTAAAAATTGCACAATTCATCCTAGGACAGCTGCTCAACCTAGAAATTGTGCAATTCTAGGCAGCAATAACCTGCTGCTCACAGAAATTGCGCAATCCCTCTAGCACAACCAGCCCAATAGCTATCATAAAATGTAAAAATCATCCCAGATAAGCTTGTTGGGCTCAAAAATTGCACAATACTGTTAGACATGCTTCCTTGAGAAAATTGCGTGGTCTGACCCAGGATAGTTGCTCAGCCCAAAAATTGCACAATCCTAGGAGAAAGTTGCTTGTTCCTCCCAGAAATTGTGCAATCCCTCTGGGACATCCATCTCTACTCAGCCTAGAAACTATGTAGATTTTCATGTCAGGCTCGCAGACCAATGCATGAAGATTGTGTGAAGGCAGAGAACGAAACAGAGAAGGAGTTGCATGTACTGAAGAAGAAACTCAAGGAAGAATAGGAGTTGCACAGACAATAGAATTAGTTGTAGCATGAATAGGTACAATAGGGGGAGAAACATGCACACATGGATGAAATTGTAGCCACACAAGTTATAGATCCATTCCAGCAGCTAGCATAGAGCAGACAAGGTGAGCAGTGTTGTTGATCGCATGCAAGGGAATTCAACAACATACATTTCATTGTATGCATGCATGAGATCTCACCCATTTAGCACACTCACTGATGTGAAGACAAGAAGCAAGTTCGACTGGAGCTGAACATCTACTTCGACAAGTTGATGCACATGACCACCGACACATTTTGGAGATTAGTGCATACAATATGCATGAACATGTTTCCGGTCCGGTCGCACCCAGAATGACCATGCACATGCTATAAGAAGAGTTGGATGGAGGATCCATATCAATGTACCCAGATGCAATGGAGAAAAGAGTTCGCTTCAACAAGATGTCACCATTGAGTGCACAGACACCATCATGGATGACGAAGCTTGGCATCAGTTCGCCACCATCGACCATCACAAGGATGCCAAAGAGCTAGTCTCACCACAATGGTCTGAGTGTCATTGATGACTTGCATGACTTGCTCAAGGAATTTTTTCTCACAATGGCACATGTGCATTGTAATGTAATGTCTTATCAAGTGGAAGTGCAAGTGTCGATAGTTGAATGTAACAGTCATAAAGTAGATGAAGAGTCATGAAGGTAGATGAACTATCACAAAGGGGAATGTCAAGGGCCACCCCACCCTTTGCTATAAATAGTCCCTCATAACTCATTGTAGAGGCTTTTGGTCAGCTAAGCTTATGATAAGACTATCTTAGAGAGAGCTTGGATAGTATTGTAATGTGCCTTGGATTATCCACTGCCCATAGCTAGTATATCTCTTTGGAGGAGTAGGCGGTTGTGGCTGTAACGTTTCACTATTGGAACTAGTGGTTGGACATTGATATATTGTATGACTGGAACTTACACTTCTCAAGATAATAGAGCCAACATGTTTCATGCATATGTCATAGTGTATTCCAACTATCTTGTTTACTCTAAATGGTATATGTATCTATTTGCTTACATATGAATGTATGGGCTATTTTGTATAAGTATGTATGAATCTTACTGAAATGTGTTCATTGGTTTAACCATCACTTTGGATTGTTAGCTAACTTGCTTTCCAGTTTGTGATGCATCTTTGCTCGTGTGTTCCCTTCCAAGCCGCGTGTTATCACAGGTTTCCAAGGGGCACACTCACCCCAATCTTCATGTGTCAGAATCATTCATGCATCTTCCTTGTCTCCTTGTAGTTGTCACACCCTTGCAACCAACAAGGACATCTTACTTGTCTCTATGCAAAATCGCAGTCAAGGAATTACTGTATGACCCACTGCTGGGACTCCTACACCAAACAGTCTGAGGTCTAATTGGGACTTCTTATTGGGGAGATCCCCTAACATGTTGGCAGGTCCAGCACCATCAACATGGTGTTGTTATTAATTATGCTATGTATGATAAAGATCTTTATGCATTGGTACAAAGTGTGATGAAATGGAAGCATTATTTGATGGGAAAAGAAACCATTATTCACACCAATCATCAACCTTTGCAATATCTGCAATCTCAAATTGGGTGGAATGTTTACAGTAATTCCACTTGGTAATTATGTACAAGAAAGGAACTTATAAGAGAGTTTTTGATATTCTTTATATACTAGTTGTAAATGTATCCATTTTACTCAAGAATAATTTTTTTTTGCCTGAAAGTTATGTTGAACAATACACATAGGATGTTGACTTTCAAGAGGTATATTCAAACTTGATTCAAGGTCACCAAGTTGAGGAATTAGACTATCATGTTTAGGATAATTTGTTGTATCATTTGGGAAAACTTTGTGTTCTGCAGGGAAAGAGAGTAAATGTTACAAGGGAAGCACACACTTCTCTTATTGCTCGACGTTTCGGTGTAAGTAAAACAATGGCAAATCTTTAGAGGTATTTTTATTGGTCTTGTATGCTTGAAAGCGTGTCATGTTTTGTAAGAGGTTGTTCATTGTGTGCAGTCAGTAAGCTTAGTAATAGGAAAATAGGATTGTTCACACCACTTCCAGTGCCTTCACGACCATGGTAAAGTGTTTCTATGGATTTTGTAGGAGGTCTTCTTTTGTCAAGGAAAGGTCATGATTATTTGTATGTAGCTATGGATAGGTTCAGTAAGATGTGCATGTTGATGCCATGTAAAAACCAAATTACAGTTGAAGAAATAGCTCAAATTTTCTTTCAAAATGTATGGGTTCTTTCTGGATTGCCTACTTCTATTGTAAGTGGTCGTGATTCTCAATTTGTTGGGAATTTTGCGTCAAGTTTATGAAACTTGATAGACACCAAGTTGAAGAAAAATAAAACCTTTCATCCACAAACATATTGTCAAACTAAAGTGGTTAATATGATAGTCATTCATTTTCTAAGAGGATATTGCAGCAAACATCCTAAGTTGTGGGATGAATAATTTCATTATATTCAACATGCTTATAACCGAGCAAAACACTATTCGACTCTAACTTCACATTTTGAATTATGTCTTGGTTATTTTTGTAAATCACCATTGGATTTCATCTTTGAGAAATATGTAGCTGTAGGTGGACATAGTGATAGAGACAAAGCAAAGAAATTCATTGAGAAAATTTACTTGATTCACCAAACAGTTCAAGAACAACTAGAAAAGAGTCAAGGCAACTATAAAGAAAGGCATGATAAGCATCGTGTGGATCATCAGTTTCAAGTAGGTGATGAGGTTTGGCTATATATTAGCAAGGAAAGGCTTCAAGGGGAAGGTAAAAAGCTGAAACCAATTCATTATGGTTTATTGAAAATTCTGGAAAAGATTGGTAATAATGCTTTCAAGCTTGATTTTCCTTCATATATGAAAATATATTCCCTTGTTAATGTTGAAATTTTGAGATTTTATGAAGCTCATTCGATTGAAGATCAAGGAGAGAATGTTCAAATTCTATATATTGAAAGATGTTCTCCAAAATACCTTGATGTGCTTCAACAAGACACTATACTTGACAAAAGGACAAGGACAACTAAAAGGGGAAATATTGATTATCTTGAGGTGGGTCTCAAAGGTACACATCCACCAAAGGCCAAATGAAATGAAGTGGGGAAGGTGATGGAATAGTTGCCTCATCTATTGAATAATTGAAAGTGATCCTTTTGGGGTCCAAAAGATTTCCAGTGGGGAGGAGTGATCAGGTGCTCATAATTATGCTCAAAAATAAAAGTGCTAGAATCTTTTCAAAATCGGCTTAAGATTGAAGAGCTCCTCATTCTGAATCCAATGGTGTGAATGGCACTCGAATCTGAGTTCATATGCATAAGTTATAGCAAGTCAAAGTTCAAGTTTGACTTGCCTACATGGCAAGATTAGGGTGATGTGGCAAGTCTTTAGTGAATAAGGAGGCACCAAGTGGTATCTCTCCATTAGCCCTCAGAAATAGCATATCGCAACGGTAGGTGGAAAAGATGTTTCAAATTGGCCCCGAAAGGTTCAGGATGTGATACGATCTAATCATAATCGCATATCATAGATGGTAAAGGGGAGAACATAACAAGTATCGACAAGGTTTGTGATGCGATGCGATCAAATATCACAATCACAGTGAACAGGTAATCGACCCAACGTAGTTAAGTCTTGTAAGTGATAGAATCGGACATGATAACATTATAAGCCATAGTTTAATACTCTAGCGGGTCCGCGATATCACACTAACAATATTCTGCTGAGTAAAAAAGGCATTCCGCCTGTTGAACTCACCGATTGAGATTTGCAATGCGACCCATAGCATATGGCCTACGATGCAGAGAAATTATTGCCCAGTTAGCTGATTTTGGGGCTAAATTGGACTTTTTTCCCAGTTTTGGAGCACTTTGTGGAACAAATAGTGGGAGAACTGGGCGAAGTGATAAAACCTTTAGTTCCTATCCAAATTGGATGCAAAAAGAGTCTATCCTAGTAGTTTTGAGCATTATGAACTAATTGAGATAGGTTTCAGAGACATCTGAGCATTGGAAAGACACCTTTTAGGTAAATTGAGCATAATAGAGAGGCCCAAGCCATTAGAAGCTGGACCAAGGAGACGTAGCCGAGGAGGGGTGAACTCCTTTATCATATGCTTGTTGTGTGATGTGTTTTGATGTTCATTACTGTTATATTGTTGTTTTTTAGCATATATTTTTATGTTAAATTGTTCATAACATTTACATAAGAAACTCTCATGGGAATCTGTTAATTATGTAGCAATTTTGAATCTTTAAGCACTTGAAAAAGCAAAAGATAGGCATCTTCGGTTTATTTCTAAATGGGGAATTAGCACAACATTACTAATCTGCTCCAATTCAGATCACCCATGAAGATTGAAGAAGAGTTTTCCATGGCAATCGAGATACCTCCAGGAGGTATGTGGGATGATTTGGAGTTGTAGTTCAAAAGAGTTACATATGGGCAAGATCCTTGAGACGCAAACCTCTTGTATGAATTCCTTGCTATAGGAGCCTAGATCAGGGGCAGAAGGATGGACTAGTGTTGGATGGTTCTGAGCAGTTTCAGAGAGACAATTGTAGTGGTTAGGAGCACCATAGACTGAACAACGCAAAGCAGAGTTGGTAGCAATGCAGATGACATAGAGCAGAGGTTAGCAACAATGCAGTGGATCTAGAGGGTCAGTGTAGAAAATAGTAATAGTCAGGCTTCATAATTCACGTTGCATCATACTCAACACATTTAGTTTAGTAATTTGGGATGTTTTTTCCATTGCTAATGGAGTAGAAGCAACCATTTTCAGTGCAGAGGAAGTTGGCAGTGGCAGTGCCAGCAACAACACAGATGTAAAATTTCAAAAGGATTTGCAGTACAGATGCAACGTTGATAGTGGCAGGGTCAAAAATAGTATAGATGAAACATTTGCGCAGTAGTTGGTGGAAAACATGTCAGACATCAGCAGCGCAGAGGACAATGCTTCAGAGTTAGATAAGTATGCAGCAATGTATATTGCTAGAGAACATTACTCACTATTCCGAACTTAAACAGGAACGCAACAACTTACAGATATAATCATAAACACAGATATGTGGTAGAAAAACACTTCATTTCATTAATGGAAAAATATTGAACTATGCTTACAAACAAAATGGAAATAAGATAGGTTAGGAAATGGTATCTTATATTTGAGGAGAGATGTGGCAGCTACATGCCTCTAAACTGTGTTACAATGAGGCTCAAAGGCCTATTTATTATTGAGAAGAAATGGAAAAACCTAAACATCTAAAAACCTAACCCTAGGAGATGAAGCACCAAAACTATGGGCCTCATTTGGTAAATTGGTACATCAACTTCCCGGGGTCATAAATTTGGCATACAATCTTCGTTTGGCTATCATAATACCTCATCTTAGAGATCTCGAAGAGAAGGTTGAAATCAAACTAGCAAGCCAATTTGAGACATTTTAGATCTCTACGTTTTCCCTAAAAAAACCTTTTAAGGCCTCAAAACGACTCTAGAAGTTCAGGACCTGAAAAACTGCCAATAATAATAAATTGTGCTACAATTAAGGAAACCAAAAAATTGAGAAAGATAGTGTTGGGGGTCCAAGCAGAATAGACAGGTGGCCACCAATATGCACCTGGATCACTCACTAAGAGGGAGTGTTGATTCGGGGTAGTATTGGATGTTATCTAGGCTTCAAATTTTGTAGGGATGCTTGGGAACATGTAGTCCAAAGAACTCAGAAAGAGTTTTGGGAAATTCCACCCAGAATTCTTTTATTAAAATAATTAATATTTTATAATGGGCCCCTAAGTCTAAAGTTAGGAATTAAATAATTAATTAGTATTAATCTAATTGCTGGTGTAACTTCTAGAAGAAGACGATGACCAAGTTAAAATTGTCTTAGCCATTGATTAGATTTTAATCTAGGCCATTAAATGTCAATGAGAAGATTATTTACGGAAGCTTGAGGGTCATTTGGAAAACACACTGAGAGATCAAGAGATCAAATTTCTAAAGTGAGAAGTTCTCAGGTGGAAATTTTGATCTAGTAGATTTCTTGTAGTTGAGGGGCAGAGACAACATCCAGAGAGAAAGAGATATTTTCTCAGCTGGAAAATCATCAAAGGAAAGAGGAAAAGAGTGATCCAGCAACTCTCACACATATTTTTGTGCGGGGCCACATAGGGTCATGCGGAGGTAGTGCAGAGGGCGAGAGAGAGTCCAAATTTTTGCAACATAGTCAGTTTTAGAAGCCAGGAGCTTGGGTGTGAGACAAAGAGGCTAAGAGTAGTGATTCTGGGAAGAAAATTGATCAATTGGTTGGGTGAAGTAGGGACTATGTGAGGACCGTACAAAGACAATGCAGGGCCTGCCAGAGGCACCTCATCCAGTGATCGGATCAGCTGGGATTTTTCTCAGTGATTGTGTGAGGTAATCTCACAAATATTTCTGCCAATATTTCTCTCTCTGTAACTGAATAACCCTTGAGGTATTCAGAGATGTATTCAAAATTTTCTACTGCTTAATAATAATAAACCCTCAAATCTGCTGCACTAGTTTTCCCGCATTGGTTTTTTCCAGGGACATTTGTCCAAAAATAATGGTGGCATTGTGTTGTATTTTCTTTCTATCTCAGTCTCTTGTTTCTGCATATATTTTAATTAAGTAAAGGTTGCGGTGTATGTATTTTGATATTTTCTGTAGGAAATTACAAATAATTTGTTTAAAAGAACTTAACAAATAGGAGAAATATCATCAGTTGCTGTAGTATGGATTCTGATTTAGGAATTTTCACATGGATGACACTTGCTTCATCTTCCCTCATGGGCAAGTGAAGTTAGATGTTTCTCTTCAACATCTAGACAATCAGTCTAGCTTCATTAAGTTTACTATGGAATGTGAATCTAATGGTAGCTTACATTTCCTTGATGTTCTTATTTGTAAAAAGTATGATGGTTCTTTCTCGCACTAGGTCTTTCATAAGAAAAATCACACAAAGAAATACCTTTATGTTGAATGGCATCATTATCTTGCTAAATAATTGGGAGTTCTTAAAACATTAGCTACATGTGCTTTAAGTGTTTCTGATGATATTCACCTTGATGATGAGAAGACCTATCTTCTTAAGGTTTTCGAGAATAACGGCTACAATAGGCTCCAGGGTATCAAAGCTTTCCTTAAGGCATCCAAATGCCCTGGTGGTAAAAAAGAACATAGAGATCCCATTTTTGGGGTTCATCGTCCTTTTATCTAAGGGAAAACTAAAAAAATCACTAGGATCTTGAGGAAGCATAAGGTTCCTTCAACCTTTAGGCCCCTTAAAACGTTTTGAAGCCACCTAAGTTTATTTAAAGATCCATTGGACCTGAAGGATACAAAAGTTGTTTCTGTAATCTCATATTCCTGTGGGACTCTCTAAATTGGCTAAGTTGGGAACTTAATAAATCAAAGGATTTAGGAGCATGCAACTGAAATCGAGCATGGTAGGACTCACTCATTATTAGTGAAACATGCAGAGAAAACAACACACCACATCTGCATTGAAGAAGCTAGGGTCATTGCAAGGATTGGTCATTTCCATCATCGAAAGTTTAGTGAGGCCATAGAAATTTCAAATAGGCCTTCCAATCTTAATAGAGATGATGACATGAATATTAGTAATTTTTGGATCCTTGCCCTTTCTTCTTAAAGTTTTGTTTTTTTTTTTATTCCATTTCATTTCTCACCCTTATTATTTTATTAATTAAGTTTTCTTGATTCCATTTTATTTTTCACCCTTATTATTTAATTATTTAAATTTTTAGGGTCTCTTTAGAAATTATTCTAACTTCCTCTTTTTTATTTTTTTTTTATTATTATTTGAGTTTTTCTTATATTTCCTTTTTAATTACCATTTATATTTATCATAATTTTAATATTTCCTTTATCATATGTTCTGTTTTCTTTATTATTATGTGTTATTCTAATATAAATAATATATAGATATTTCGGTTAACTTTGATTTTTAATTATATAAATTTCGATCATGTAATATTTTGTATTTTATTTTAGTTTAATTGATTTGTAACGGTTAGATGTTATTAATATTTTTTTCTATTTATATTTCCATCTTTGTATGATGCATTAGAAGTCAATAATATTTATTGGAATTTATTTCTATTTTTATTACTATTCCTCTTAATTTTATATTGCTTTTATTTGATCCCTATAATTTTGAGCCCTTTCCTTGGTCCTTCTATTAGGAATTTTATTTTGATCATTTTGATTTAATATGAACCTAATAATATGAACCTAACATTATTCCAAATTCGGTGATCAATAGGTAATTCAATTGCTAGAATCTTGCCTTCACAAGGACTAACAAGTCTTGATGGCGATATGAAAGAGTGAATGGTTCCACGGGAAGCTCTACAACTTGATCTAGTGTTAGGGTTTTGACATTGGGCACCATGGAGGGATGTGCAGGGGAGGATTGATGCTCCCTCCTACAGTCAAGTATTTACGGATAGAAGCAAGGATGCGGGAAAGCAGTGCTTCAAGAAGCCTCTGGAGAAGGCAACAGTGCCAAGTAACACAGACATATTGGGAGGAAATAGACCTCATGAATAGGAAGGGGAGCAATAGGAAGCTAGTAAGGAAAAGGAGAAAGGGGATAGCAGTCAAAGACCTACTTCTATAAGGAAAACTGGGGTCTTTGAACCTAAGTCGAACATCATTCCTCGGGTCATCTTGAGCGACCCTACGCTACAAGCGCATAGCGATCATATGATGGAACATGCGGCCATCTACAAATTCATGGGAATATGGCTGACGGAAAGGGCACTGCATGTATGGATAAGGAGCCACTAGAAGCCAAAGGGGGGAATACACCTTCATCTGGGATCCAAGGGCTTCTTCACAATAGTATTCATAAGCCTAGAGGATAAAGACAAAGTGTTTGAAGGAGGACTTTATTTCTATGCTGCTGCAGGTCTCTACATGTGACCATGGATGATGAACTTTGTTCCAAAACATGAGACATTTACATTGGTACCAGTATGGATCAGACTATACTCCCTTCCTCTAGATTATTGGCTACTGAAATCGCTGAAAACAATAGGCAACAAATTGGGGCATTTTTTAAAGATCTCAGATGCAACTCTAAAAGGAAAATACACCTCCTTCGCCCAGATATGTGTGGAAATGGACTTATCTGGAGCACTTCCGGACGCGATAATTTTAGAAATATATGATGAAGAATGGGTATAGGCAATGGACTATGAGAACATCCCATTTAGGTGCCACAAATTCCATAAGCATGGGCATCTATATAGAGACTTCCCAACAAACAACATCAAGAGAAATGTGAAAACCACTGTGGATAAAAATCTCGAGGGTTTTACCAAGGTTGGGGGCAAAGGGAAAGAAAGAAAGAGGTTGCAAAAGAAGATCAATGAGGAAAGACAACTGAGCCACAATAGCTTTAAGATCCTAGAAGAAGAAGAAGGAAATAAAGAAACAAACCAGGAAATGGAGAACATTATTGCTAAGGAAGAAAGGGATGACAACATGGAAGATATCATAAAAATCATTATGGAGATAAATAGGGACCATGAGATGACTCTAGGAGAGGCACGAATGGAGGACCATGAATTGCATGAGGTTCTGGATAGGAAAAATCTTGATCTAAAGAAATTTCTGGAACAAGGGACGCCCAAAGGAGTGGACTCCCTACCAAAAGAGGAATATGACAGGGTTTAACAGCTCTTCCTATGGAGACCAAAATCAAAGGGACCTAGAGTCAAAGGAAATCATGAAAGCCAGGAACATAGAGGGTTCAAAATGATGGAGGAGACACAGGCACAATCTCCAAAGAACCTAGGTAGGAAAAGAGGAAGAAAATGATAGAAGGAGTTGTTGAACAAATGTGGGAAACTATTGATTAACATAGGTAAGATGAAAGAGCTCACCAGTTACTCCTTTACAAACCTTTCCTAATGAAGCTCACAACTTGGAATATTATAGGAATAGGAAGTAGAAGGAAACAAAGAAATCTCAGTACTAGAATAAAAGAAGAAAAACCAGATATGGTTTTTATTTAGGAGACAAAAATGTTTGATGCATAAGATTAGAGAAATTCATAATAAATGGATAATCAAGTATGAGTATCTAGAGGTTAAAGCAAAAACCTTAGTGGGGGGAATTATCACGCTGTGGGATCCACAGAAATTTGGAATCCTAGATGCTAAGGCATTTAGAAACTATCTTTCTTTGGTTTGTCAACCTTTAGGTGATAAGGAGATATACATGATCACAAATGTCTATGGACATCAGAAGAAATAAGCGAAACTCAAGCTTCTCACCTCCCTTGAGGAACTAAGAGCAAGACACCCTAATATGCCCTAGATCGTTGCAGGAGATTTCAATATGATAATATCTCTTACAGAGAAGAAAGGCGGTATCAGATAGTTAGGCAAAGACTCCATGGACTTCCATAACTTCATAATAAAAATGGGGTTAGTGGACACTAGAACAATAAATGGGACCTTCACCTGGAACAACAAAAGGCAAGTGTTACACTGAAATTTGTCACCATGACTATCTGCAGTGAATATGGCTCCATCAATAGTCATATTATCCTCCTTGTCAAGCCTCATACCTCTACTCTTCATGTCAAACTTCAAAAAGAGAGAAAGTCAGTTAAAAACATGTTTATCTCTGGGTACGCAGGTTCTCTCTACCTTGCCTGCGTGTACGCACTTCAAACACACTGTACCTGCGTACTTGTACGCTCTGTAAGCCAAAGGATGGGTGCGTACCCCTGTAAAGGTCAAAAGGCGCAAGTTTCATCTTTAAAAATTTACTTGTAGTCACTTCTAGAGCCTTGAGTTTTTGACGTGTATTGAGTGCCTCCAGATGGTTCATGCACCCCTATGATAGAGGAGCTTATCCCATCAAGAGAGGAGCTACCCCATCCAAAAGAGGGAGTATGCCATTGATGTTGGAACTGAATAACCTCCTCTAGAATACTATAAATACAGGCATTGGGCCAAAGGAGGGGAGGTTGAAAGCTGAACATTCTAAAGGGTAAATGCTGCTGGAATTAGGACTTCCATTGTTGACTTGTGAGGAGAGATCACTATCCTTCCTTGTTGCCATAGTGGGAGTGGTGAGCTTGTCAAAGTAGAGGAAATCTCTTGTTGGACCCTGGGAGGAGCATGCACAACACTAAGGCTCAGATTGTAATGGTTCCTTTTTTGTTTCTTTAATACAAATAAGTCCATTCTTCTCAATGATTTGTTGTTAATGAATTATTTCATGTACTCCTTGGTCTATGTGATGAATATGCTTTGTTTTATGAAATATTCAGGTGTTATGTAATCGTTTGCTTTGTTAGTGTATGCAGGTCTTAAAGTGAAGGAGGGGCTCATCTGGATCAGCAAGGCTGGACTGCTACAACAAGCGTTGGACCTAAGGTAAGATCGGAAAACACTTGGTTTCTCATAGAATAATGTATGTTTAGAGAAGGATTACTCTTGTTTGGTTTGTTTGTCACTAGAGAGTCTTAGACTCCTAGGGAGGTTAGGTTTGTGCGCAAAAATAACTCTTTCCGCATGACAAATTGGCGACTCCACTGGGGAATCCATTGATGTGATTGATTTTTCCTTTGAACATTACTTTGATCTGAAAAGAGTCTTGTTTCTTTTCCTTTTTGGTTGCTTGACTGTGTTTTTGGGTGGCTTAGCTTAGGGTCAAGTTAGAACTTAGGTTTTCTTTGTTTTACAGTAGTACGCACCCTCTGCGTTAGACACAGTGCGTACTTGTACGCACTGTATCTGTGTACACAGAGCGTGCACGCACCTGGTTAAATAGGCTGCCTGCGTACCCTGTTAAAATTAAGAAAATTCCCTTTTTTATCAGTCTTTCTTTTTAGATTTTGGTTTTCTTAGTCTTTACTGCCCAGATCCACTGGTTGACTGTCAAAATTCTTCACCTGCACTTGTTCCATTAGTGTCGAAAGTTTTAGTGAAATTCCTTGAGATTTTAGCCTTAGGGTTTCGATTTTTATATTAGTTCTGTAGTGACTTTGGGTTTAGAAGTTGCAAAGCCTTAGATATCTCTGGTTTTGTCAGTCTTCTTAGGAGTCGGACCAGTCGCAAAACCTACCCTCGTGAGTGACCTACCTTTGTGTTGCCTCTTTGCAAAATTTCAATATAACTTGTTCATTTAAAGTTGTGAAT
>APFE030826113.1:47895-90063 GCA_000404065.3 Pinus taeda | reverse complement strand
ACAGTTCAGAGGCATGTAGCCATCACATCTCTTCTCAGAGATAAGCTACCATCGCCCTAGCTAGTTTATTTCCATTTTCTGATTGTAAGCATATTTCAGTATTTTCCATTAATGAAATGAAGTATTATTTCCGCTGCATATTTGTGTATATGGTTATCTCTGTAATTTGTTGCGTTCCTGTTTAAATCCGGATCATTTAAATAATGAAAATCGTATTTCACTACAATATCTACATTTCAGCCCCTGATCACTATCATGAGTGGTCAATTTATAGCAAAATGCAAGTAGTTTTGTAATAAATAGGGTACTGAATGGTTTTCCATAATTGGACTTAGTTTCCATGGAGAAATGGATGAGAGGATAGAGGACTAACTGATCCATAGCCTGTCTAAAAATGAGCTCATAGGATGAGATAAGAGCTGAGTATCCTTCTAGAATGCTCCAGAATCAAGGAATATTCATATAATCCGATGCCAATTTCACTCATTCTCGCCCAACGTAGGTATAAGTGGGCCTAAGTGCACTGTAGTGCAGGCCTGAATGGGCCTACCTATTATGCAGTGCAGTTTCCCCTAACTAAGGCTGCAATGGTGTCCCAAGGAGGCATTTCAGCATGGTTTCAAGCCAGACAACTTTCATGGATGAAAGCATTGAATTTGATGACTTGTCTAGGGCATTTAGAAACTAAATTAGGGTTTGATGAGCCCTAATTATACTGATTTGATCATTGGGAGTGACGTGCCCAAATAGACATGTAATAGTCATTCATCCAGACCTTGTTGAAGGTTAGCGTGAAACACTACCTAAGGACTAGTTACAACAGATTAAAGATCAAGGCCTTCTTGTGACTTGGGCCCTTAGCTGAAAGTGTTGTCTCATCCCTCTGTGGGGGGGTTCTTTACCCACAATGGTTGGAACTCCACCATTGAAAGCATCAGCATGGGTGTCCCCATGATTGGGTGGCCATAGTAGTGAGAACAGTTTCTCAACTGTAGGGTTTCAATGGATATATGGAAAGTAAACAAAATCTTAGTAAGTGAGTCTCAATAATAAATTTAGCATATCAAGATGACCATAATGGTCATGGTCTAATCTGTAACAAACCATGGCAATTTTGGTAGCTTTGAAGATTGTTATTAAACACAAAAAAGAGAATTGACCTACTAAGGTGGA
Organism: Pinus taeda; assembly: GCA_000404065.3. Taxonomy (NCBI): domain Eukaryota; kingdom Viridiplantae; phylum Streptophyta; class Pinopsida; order Pinales; family Pinaceae; genus Pinus; species Pinus taeda. Next base: position 88,890 of record APFE030826113.1, on the reverse strand, counting down.
TGTTGCTTCAAATATCAACATGAGATAAACATACAAGTGTAGCCATAGACCATAACAGGAAAAACCAAAACCAATGTTTGAAAGAATAACAATTTTTCACAAAAGATGACTGTGGCTAGATATTTTAGGAACTGATAAATTTAGTTTCAAAACCTAAATATCTAAATAGAAATTAACAGGAAATATCATATACATGTAAGCGGGCTTCCCAAGCTTTGAAGAGCTCTCCAGTCAAAATCATTGGAGGAATCAAGAAGGGGATTCCCACAACAGTAGAGAAGAACAACATTTCCAATGGGGCTCAAAACTATTATGATAACAGTGTCCATACTCTCCTACGGAATCACCAATAAAGTCACGGTTGTGCAGAAAAACACATTCGTCATTTTGCAGGCCCAGACCATGGACTGGAGGTTCGGCTCCAACGACTTCCAAATACCCACAGGATAGTTTGGCTTACTCTTATCGCATGGCTGCCATTTTACGAGAGCGTAGTGGTTCCCATAGCCCGACCCATAATAACAGATAACAAGGGGATCAGCATGCTTCAAAGAATGGGGATCATATTCACCTTTTCAATGCTATCTAAGGAATGAACAGTACCCTAAGGCACATCAACCATCGCCCCCATCACATCAGCCACCGTTACCATCACTCGGCTATGTCTTCTTCCCCAGTTTTGCATCACCAGTGTGGCAGCAGAAGCATTCCAAACAAGAGATAGTGTCAAGCAAGGGCTACCTAATACCATTCTTATAACCTCTAACTAATTTAATACTAGTAGAATTTATGGTTGAAACTATTTTAATCGTTTAGCACTATAAATCAAAGGCCCACAAATGTACACGTAATGTGAGAGTGGAGTTGTTTTTCCGAGGGAAACCCCTTACAATGTAAATATTGTAGGTATTAATTAAATGATATATAATTTTTTATTATTAGATAATTCCTAAGGCTCTAATTGTTATATGATTTGGAGGTTTTTGAGCATATTTTCTAGTCAAATTTTCCCTCAATCTGGTAGAAATTTGTTGAAATCACATGTTGCATATGCGAGCTTTGCACAATCTCATTGACACATTGATTTTTGAGGGTGCTAAATTAATATATGCATTTAAAAAAAAGGATTTAAACATATATTAAAAGAAAACATGATCTAACAAAAAACTTATTTTGCCAAATTCTAACCTAAAAACTTGACTGATTTTTGAGGGTGCTAAATTCATATATGCATTCAAAAAATAGAATTTAAACATATATTAAAAAAAAAACATGATCTAACAAAAAACTTATTTTGCCAAATTCTAACCTAAAAACTCTAAAACATAAAATAATTAAACAAAATCATTTTTGATAGGTGAGCACCCGAGGATTTGAAAGTGTGACCGATCACATGTAAATGTGTTAGAAAACCTGCACAGATGAATCTAGCTAATAAAGGTTGAACACATAGCTTTGCAGAGAAAAAACATTAAAAGAAAATCGAAAGAAGAAAAGAATGATTCATTATAAAATATGTTACAATGCTCATGATATAGCATTACTAGGTGAAGATCCCAAGGTAATGAACTATAGTGGTGATCAATGAGAAGACTGAACACCTACAACAAGTTCCGGAGATAACTAGTCAGTTGCGGAGTTAAAGAAGGAGCAAACCAAGGAGTAAATCATGCAAAAGGAATCTTGCATGCAATCCCATGCTCTAACTAAGAGTCCGCATGTAGATGTGTAGTAGTTGCATGTAGTTGCATGCTCTAACTAAGAGTATGCATGCAGTTGCATGTAGTTGCATGCTCTAACTAAGAGTCTGCATGCAGTTGCATGTAGGTGTAGTAGTTCCAACAGGGTAAATGTCGAATTAAAGCCTCTAGCAATCACTTGAATCTTCTAACTCGAACTAAGCCTCACCAAACTTGAAGAAATCGTGTCTGGAATACTTTTCCGGCGTCTGGAGTAGCTTTCCGACTTACATAGTCTTGTTCAAGATCAGAGCACAAGACCATTAGAAGACATACTCCGAGCTAAAACGTCAGTTATAGTTGTTAGAGTCAGAATGGGCAGTGATCCAATTCTTCTTCCAAATGGAAGGGAAAATGTATAGAAATATTTTTCCAATTCATCTGTGTTATAAGGAACTGATTAATTCTTAGGGATGACACCATGATGCCCAACTCTTCTTCATTTTAGGTTTCTGAAAGATGGATGATTAAAGCATTTGTTTTTAAATAGTCGTTTTTAAATGGAAGGAAAAGAAGTATAAAAAGAACTCGTTTTAATAATATTTTTATAAAATAATATTTATATTAATAATTATTGCTGGCTCTTTTCTGCTTTCTTCTACTATAGCATGTTCTTGAACTTTCTTTAACCCTACTATAAATATTTCTTTCAATTTTACCGTTTTTCTCCCAGATCGGACAGAGCCATAACTTTCTTTAACCCTATTGTAAATATTTCTTTCAATTTTACCATTTTTCTCCTAGATCGGACAAAGCCATACCGGCCATGGACATGGATGGAAATGTCAAGGGTTTGAAATTGGGATGCAAATTAGTTAAACTTTGGAAAAAGATTCTGCATTCAAAGCGCTTAGGATCGCATTATACTCCACATGATCAACCTCAGCCGGCCAATCTTTCCAACGGCCATTCTTTAAGCCGGGCGACTTCCCTTCCTTCAATCACGCGGTTTAAAAGGATTCAGTGTCTGGGTAAATGTCGAATTAAAGCCTCTGGCAATCGCTTGAATCTTCTGACTCGAACTAATCCTCACCAAACAAATATTTCAAATGCAATCCAACATACCATTACATTTCCTCGAAGAGCTATTTAATCTTAATCCACATCCAAAACCATTAACAACTCACAACCAGTGCAACATAAATGTCTGCCAAATCATGGAAATACATGTAAACAAAGAAAACTACTATGCTAGGCATACTAAGCAACCTGGAGTCCTTTGATTTTTGTTCACCTTAAAATTGTTAACAGTTTGAGGAAGTGTATTCCAAACATTAGAATGAATATGTTTGGAAAATACAAATTGTGTCTATTTCCATACAGATCAAACTGTATGAAATTGACACAAGTAGTCACAAATGCTTTGCTACTCAGTCTTCACCAATTAAAAACCAATGTAGCTATAAACCCCAAAATTGGCTCCCCTAAAATAGAGATTTCCACTAAGGATCATTATATTTTTCCAATTCATCTGTATTATAAGGAATTGATTAATTCTTAGGGATGACACCATGACGCCCAAGTCTTCTTCATTTTAGGTTTTTGAAAGATGGATGATTATAGCATTTGTTTTTAAATAGTCGTTTTTAAATGGAAGGAAAAGAAGTATAAAATGAACTCGTTTTAATAATATCTTTATAAAATAATGTTTATACTAATAATTTGTTTGTTATTGATAAAATACTTAAATATATTTTTTATAAAAAAATTGAAATGTATTTTAAAATTGTGATTTTTAATTTTTAAATTAGAATGAAATTCTTTATATTTATATTCAAGTTTACATTTCTAGTGTAATAAATGTTTTAGGTATGAAATATCAATATTAACAAAATTGTAGTTTGTTTCTTATTATATTTTGTAAAGGGACATGATGATTTTGAACATAAAAAAGTTTTTTTTGGTAAGTGAACACTTAATAAAATTGCCTCATTAAATAGCAAAATTTACATAATATTAAGCTATTGATTTATAATTACGCTGTAAAGCGTTTCCCTTTGAAATGAATTGACCCAGCCGTCGCCATGTCCTATTGTTCACCGTCGATTTGTGGTGTTAGATGATTGAACAAGGTTTGATTGTTGATCCAAAACTAAAACGGTTCACGAAACTGAAACGATTCATGAATCAGTCCACGAACAGGCTTAAAAACCTACACTATATATATTTCAAAATTTTCAAGGCCCAGAGAGTCTCCTAATAGCAGCGGCAAGATGCATTTTCCATGGAACACATCGAAGCGTTGATATTTTTTCCTCGCAAGCAGAACACCACATCGACCCTGGCAGCGCGTAAAAATACATATGAAAAGAAACAGATGCCACTCAGACCGCCAGCGACTATTAGAGGAAATTTTTATAAATGGAAACAAGGCTGCAGTCATTAAATGTTTAGAGATGGGGAAAGTTAGGCCTAAACTAAGAATTCAGAAATTTTATACGTTTAAATGAAGAAAACCTATCGTGAATATATCTCTGTCCATTTTCATCTCCCAGCCACGCGGTTACGTACTAAACCTAACATATGAATGATTAGTGCTTAAGGTTGTTAAATCAGGCTTGGATTGTCAGTAAATGAAATCATATTAGTGCTGTAGATGGTTTTTTTCTAGGCCTATAGCCCTTCATAATGATATTTAATGGAAATCTCTATTTCAGGGGAGCCAATTTTGGGCTCTATAGCTACATTGGCTTTTAATTGTTGAAGACTGCATTTTGTTTAGCAAAGCATTTGTGACTGCTTGTGTCAATTTCATAGAGTTTGATTTGTATGGAAATAGACACAATTTGTATTGTCCAAACATCTTCATTCCAATGTTTTGAATACACTTCGTCAAACTGTTAACAGTTTTAAGGCGAACAAAAATCAAAGCACTCCAGGTTGTTTAGCATGCCTAGCATAGTAGTTTTCTTTGTTTACATGTATTTCCATGATTTGGCAGACATTTATGTTGCACTGGTTGTGAGTTGTTAACGGTTTCAGATGTGGATTAGGATTAAATAGCTCTTCGAGGAAATGTAATGGTATGCTGGATTGCATTTGAAATATTTGTTTGGTGAGGCTTAGTTTGATGTTGAATTTGTCTATCTTTGGATCTCAAAATCTCGAACTATCTTATGTTAGGTTTGTGTTATAAACAATGATTGGAAAACTTCATTAACCTCTTTTTTATGCATGTCATGACGTGGGTGTCGTTTGGTATTGCGTTGTGATCCATGACTCGTATAATGTGCTAACCAGGGGTTGCTTTAGCATGAATAATGTGTGGCTGGAACATACACTGCTTGCTATTTTGTTTTGACTATTTTACTTGTCTCATGACTTGATCAGCAAGAATCGATCCCTGGACCTGATGATAGTGGCGTCGCACAGAGCTTCAGAGCATATTTGTCCCACCATACCCTCGATATCTCAAAATAATAACAAACACCTGCGAGTTGAAAGGCACCTTCGGCTTCAGTCCTTCCTCTGCACTAAAAACATACGCACGGGCAGAGCAGAGGAGAGAAGCAAAGCACAATGCGAGACACGCGAGGGCAGATAATAGTTGGGCTCAGCTTTGACCTCTGTGTATTGTTTTCTCTTCATTCAATTCCAATTAGTTACTTTATCAATTATGTTCCAAATCGGGATTGAAACGCTGTTTTCTGGTCTTCTGGTTCATGCCCTTCCTCCACACGTGTCCCCAAAAAGAACAAGGTTCATACGATTTCAGTGTATGTAAATGAAAAATTAATAGATCAATTTAATCTTAATTTTGACGGATTTATTGTGTGTGTGTTTCCTTCTTGGGGATTTCAGAAGGATTGTTGGGGGACAAAAATCAGGCTTGGATTGTCAGTAAGTGAAATCATATTAGTGTTGTAGATGGTTTTTTTTCTTGGCGTGCAGCCCTTCATAATGATCTTTAGTGAAAATCTCTATTTCATGGGAGCCAATTTTGGGGTCTATAGCTACATTAGTTTTTAATTGGTGAAGATTGCATTCTGTTTAGCAAAGCATTTGTGACTGCTTGTGTCAATTTCATAGAGTTTGATCTGTAAGGAAATAGACAAAATTTGTATTGTCGAAACATCTTCATTCTAATGTTTTGAATACACTTCGTCAAGCTGCTAACAGTTTTAAGGTGGTAGCTCATAAAAGACGAGAAACAACTTAATCACACATCTGTTGGTAAAGGTCTAATACTAAGAAGGCAGGTAGAAGTGGATGATGTTCGTATGCTTTATCTTCATTTCTGCACAAAAAAATCATAAGATAGTTGGGTTTTTCGGTTTGGTTTGATCAAGTAGTTTTATTGGTTTATAACTATTGTGAGAACTTTGAGGTTGTGTTGCAGGCTATCTGGTAATAATAATAATAATAATAATATTAGTATAATAATAATAATAATAACAATGGAAAGGTGGGGAAGGAAGAAACTAATAATTTCAGAAATTTGGACCTTTTATCCTAGCTTTATTTGTTCTTCAGATCCAACTTATGGTGAACTAGCAGCTTGAAAGCCAATTGCAAGTCATTCAGCCAACAATGATCTATAAGCACGCTATAGTAATATGTCTCTACATATTCACAATAGCGATTCCACTGTCATATTATTATTCCCCACTTGGATAGAGTGATGACACAAGGGGTTCCTACATGTTGACCAACCATGTAAATTGGGTCTTATAAATTATAATTCTTGTTTTCTAGCCTTCTATTTCTATAGATATCAATTGTGTAGTTGATGGCATACTTTTTCATAAATAAATTTCCATGGCTATTACGGTTCAATTAAGAGCCAATCTCTTGGAGAGTTCAGAGTTGAAGTCATCTATAACTGCCTTTGATTTAGGGAGTGATCTAGAAAAAACTTCAATGCCTAACAAGACTGTGATAATCACAACCATAAACATAGCTTGGGTAGAAGAAAACAGGGTACTAGATTTGTACATGCAGAGCCTTTGAATAGTTATTGAATCATGTTCTCCTCATTGCAGTGGACCAGGGGTCATTTAATCATTGCCAACATATTCATCACACTGCTATATTTTGGTGAAAGAAATATCCGATTTCAATGAACCTGCCTCTTCATACCAAGACTGGCATGAATGGTAAAAGTCAATGAATCTGCCTCTGCGTGCCACTAGAAGTTGTTGGATGAAAATATTTGTTTTGAAGGCAAGAAATGTAATGGTTTTTTTGTTATTTGGATTACCAAAAGAAATGGCTTAGTTAAGACAACTTATAAATGGAGGCACAAGTTCTGAGGCTCTCATGGTGTTATTTCAATATATTGGCCCTGTTCAAGTTTTGAATGATTCAGAAATTAGCAGATTTGTTAGATAGTGGAGGCAGAAAATTTGCACTTCTTTTCTATCAACCTTGGTAGCTGATAAAAGATGAGAAAAAACTCAATCACACACCTGTTGGTAATGGTCTAATACTAAGAAGGCAGGTAGATGTGGATGATTAAGATTGTTTATAGGTTTAGCCAACAGTTCTATTGGTAACATGCTTAGTTTAAACTTTTGGTGATATTGTTTCATCACATAGGATGACTACGGTTTGGTGAATTGTTACTGGAAATATACTTAAATCATGATAAAATATAGGTGGTAATACCTAGTTGAATGGAGAGTCCCAGTATATTGGCCCTTTTGAGGATTATTACTTGACCATTTTGTTGCCTTAGTCTGCTGAGTACACTTTTTTTTTGTTCGTTGGTTGTTGTTGTAATTGGTAAATTTTATAGGTGATTTTCATTCACATGCTTATTGGAATAATTGGCTTCTTGAATAGGGTAGTCATGCAGTTGAGTATGTGAGAGGGGTTTGTAGAACACATTATCTAATGAACTCTTCTGTAGAGGCAAAAAGTCTCACTCATATCCCACTCAAGGCTTCAGATGGGAATTTCTTTTATGGACTGATCAACTTACTAGAACTACTGCTGCACTTTCTTCATCCACTGAAGCCACTTGAAAATGCTTGAAAATAAACTCTCTGTAAGGGCCATTGTCAATAAAAATATTTGCAGTGGAGGTCCTCAGCCCAACAACCATTTTAGGAGCCTTGGAAGGCAAATAGTTGAGTTCAAACATGATGAAAATTTAATTCCCAGTATACAAAAGCATGTATTAGGTGTTGATAATGGCTAAAAATATGAACTGAAGATGTATATACCTCCTTTTGTACAAAAAAGAACAGAAGAGGCAGCGGTATAAGGTTCACCTCAAATTTTCTTGCAAGTTCAATCCACTGTAGGATGTGAAAGGAAGTGTCATAATGCTAAGAGTGAAAAAGAGGGGAAGGATGAAACTAATAATTTCAGAAATTTTAGCTTTCTATCCATATGTTGATTTGTTCTAATAAAATAAATATTAATTGTTTGATGGCATCCAGGGAGCTATCTGGTAATACTAATAATAATATTATTAGTATTATAATAATAATAATGACAATGGAAAGGTGGGGAAGGAAGAAACTAATAATTTCATAAATTTGGACCTATTATCCTAGCTTTATTTGTTCTTCAGATCCAACTAATATTTTGTAGATCCAACTTATGTTGAACCAGCACCTTGAAAGCCAATTGCAAGTCATTCAGCCAACAACGATCTATAAGCATGCCATAGTATTATGTCTCTGCATATTCACAATAGTGATTCCACTGTCATATTGTTATTCCCAACTTGGACAGAGTGATGACACAAGGGGTTTCTACATGTTGACCAACAATGTAAATTGGATCTTATAAATTATAATTCTTGTTTTCTAGCCTTCTATTTCTGTAGATATCAATTGTGTAGTTGATGGCATACTTTTTATAAATAAATTTCCATGGCTATTACATTTCAATTAAGAGCCAATCTCTTGGAGAGTTCAGAGTCGAATTCATCTGTAATTGCCTTTGATTTAGGGAGTGATCTAGAAAAACTTCAATGCCTAACAAGACTGTGATAATCACAACCATAAACACAGCTTGGGTAGAAGAAAACAGTGTACTAGTTTTGTACATGCAGAGCCTTCGAATAGTTATTGAATAATGTTCTCCTCATTGCAGTGGACCAGGGGTCATTTAGTCGTTGCCAACATATTCATCACACTACTATATTTTGCTGAAAGAAATATCTAATTTCAATGAATCTGGCTCTGCCTACCAAGACTGGCGTGAATGGTAAAAGTCAATGAATCTACCTCTGCGTGCCACTAGAAGTTGTTGGATGAAAATATCTGTTTTAAAGGTAAGAAATGGAATGGTTTTTTTGTTATTTGGATTACCAAAAGAAATGGCTTAGTTAAGATAACTTATAAATGGAGGCACAAGTTCTGAGGCTCTTACGCCGTAAGGTGATTCCGTTTGAAATGAATTGCCCCAGCCGTCGCCGTGTCCTATTATTCACCGTGGATTTGTGGTGTTAGATGATTGAACAAGGTTTGATCCTTGATCCAAAACTAAAACGGTTCATGAAACTGAAACAGTTCATGAATCAATCCACGAATAGGCTTAAAAACCTACACTATATATATTTCAGAATTTTCAAGGACCAGAGAGTCTGCTAAATAACAACGGCAAGATGCATGTGCCACGGAACACATCAAAGCGTCGACACTGTTTCCTCGCAAGCAGAACACCACATCGACCCTGGCAGTGCGCAAAAATACATATGAAAAGAAACAGATGCCACTCAGACCGCCAGCAATGATTAGAGGAAATTTTTATATATGGAAACAAGTCTCCAGCCGTTGAATGTTTAGAGATGGGGAAGTTAGGCCTAAAGTAAGAATTCAGAAATTTTATATGCTTAAATGAAGAAAACCTATCACGAATATATCTTTGTCCATTTTCAGCTCCCGGTCACGCGGTTCCGTACTAAACCTAACAGATGAAAGATTAGTGCTTAAGATTGTTAATTTAGGCTTGGATTGTCAGTAAGTGAAATCGTATTAGTGTTGTAGATTGTTTTTCTTTTGGGCCTATAGCCCTTCATACTGATCTTTAGTGGAAATATCTATTTCAGGGGAGCCAATTTTGGGGTCTATAGCTACATTGGTTTTTAATTGGTTTAGACTGCATTCTGTTTAGCAAAGCATTTGTGACTTCTTGTGTCAATTTCATAGAGTTTGATCTGTATGGAAATAGGCACAATTTGTATTGTCCAAACATATTCATTCTAATGTTTTGAATACACTTCGTCAAACTATTAAAAGTTTTAAGGTGAACAAAAATCAAAGCATTCCAGGTTGCTTAGTATGCCTAGCATAATATTTTTCTTTGTTTACATGTATTTCCATGATTTGGCAGACATTTATGTTGCACTGGTTGTGAGTTGTTAATGGTTTCAGATGTGGATTAGGATTAAATAGCTCTTCGAGGAAATGTAATGGTATTCTGGATTGCATTTGAAATATTTGTTAGGTGAGGGTTAGTTTGATGTTGAATTTGTGTATCTTTGGATCTCAAAATCTCGAACTATCTTATGTTAGGTTTGTGTTATAAACAATGACTGGAAAATTTCATTCACCTCTTTTTGATGCATGTCATGACGTGGGTGTCGTTTGGTATTGTGTTGTGATCCATGATTTATATAATGTGCTAACCAGGGGTTGCTTTAGCATGATAAATGTGTGGCTAACACATACAATGCTTGCTATTTTGTTTTGACCATTTTACTTGTCTCATGACTTGATCAGTAAGAATCGATCCCTGGACCTAATGACAGTGGCGTCGCGTGGAGCTTCAAAGCATATTTGTCCCTCCATGCCCTCGAGATCTCAGAAGAATAACAAACACCTGTGAATTGAAAGGCACCTTCAGCTTCAGTCCTTCCTCTGTACTAAAAACATACGCACGGGCAGAGCAGAGGAGAGAAGCAAAGCGCAGAGAAAGACACGCGAGGGTGGATAATAGTTGGGCTCAGATTTGACCTCTGTGTAATTTTTTCTCTTCATTCAATTCCAATTAATTACTTTATCAATTATGTTCCAAATGGGGATTGAAACGCCATTTTCTGGTCTTCTGGTTCATGCCCTTCCTCCACATGTGTCCCCAAAAAAAACAAGGTTCATACGATTTCAGTGTATGTAAATGAAAAATTAATATATCAATTTAATCTTAATTTTGACAGATTTACTGTGTGTGTGTGTTTCCTTTTTGGGTATTTCAGAAGGATTGTTGGGGGACAAATATCAGGCTTGGATTGTCAGTAAGTGAAATCATATTAGTGTTGTAGATGGTTTTTTTTCTTGGCCTGCAGCCCTTCATAATGATCTTTAGTGGAAATCTCTATTTCAGGGGAGCCAATTTTGGGGTCTATAGCTACATTTGTTTTTAATTGGTGAAGACTACATTCTGTTTAGCAAAGAATTTGTGACTTCTTGTGTCAATTTCATAGAGTTTGATCTGTATGGAAATAGACACCATTTGTATTGTCCAAATATCTTCATTCTAATGTTTTGAATACACTTCGTCAAACTGCTAATAGTTTTAAGGTGGTAGCTCATAAAAGATGAGAAACAACTTAATCACACATCTGTTGGTAAAGTCCTAATACTAAGAAGGCGGGTAGAAGTGGATGATGTTCGTATGCTTTATCTTCATTTTTGCACAAAAAAATCATAAGATAATTGGGTTTTTTCGGTTTGTTTTGATCAAGTAGTTTTATTGGTTTATAACTATTGTCAGAAATTTATTTGGAATTCTAAGAGAGAATGAGATGGACTATGTTTGGTGTTTTGATTTTAAATTGAGATATTTGATGTTTACTATCAAAGATCTGTCTAAAGCTGGGGTATTGAATTTGAGGTTGTGTTGCAGGCTATCTGGTAATAATAATAATAATAATAATATTAGTATAATAATAATAATAATAACAATGGAAAGGTGGGGAAGGAAGAAACTAATAATTTCAGAAATTTGGACCTTTTATCCTAGCTTTATTTGTTCTTCAGTTCCAACTTATGGTGAACTAGTAGCCTGAAAGCCAATTGCAAGTCATTTAGCCAACAACGATCTATAGGCATGCCATGGTAGTATGTCTTTGCATATTCACAATAGCGATTCCACTGTCATATTATTATTCCCCACTTGGACAGAGCGATGACACAAGGGATTTCTACATGTTGACCAACCATGTAAATTGGATCTTATAAATTATAATTCTTGTTTTCTAGCCTTCTATTTCTATAGATATCAATTATGTAGTTGATGGCATACTTTTTATAAATAAATTCCCATGGCTATTATGGTTCAATTAAGAGCCAATCTCTTGGAGAGTTCAGAGTTGAAGTCATATGTAACTGCCTTTGATTTAGGGAGTGATCTAGAAAAACCTTCAATGCCTAACAAGACTATGATAATCACAACCATAAACACAGCTTGGGCAGAAGAAAACAGTGTACTAGATTTGTACATGCAGAGCCTTTGAATAGTTATTGAATCATGTTCTCCTCGTTGCAGTGGACCAGGGCTCATTTAATCGTTGCCAACATATTCATCACACTGCTATATTTTGCTGAAAGAAATATCTGATTTCAATGAATTTGCCTCTTCATACCAAGACTGGCGTGAATGGTAAAAGTCAATGAATCTGCCTCTACGTGCAACTAGAAGTTGTTGGATGAAAATATCTGTTTTAAAGGCAAGAAATGGAATGGTTTTTTTGTTATTTGGATTACCAAAAGAAATGGCTTAGTTAAGACAACTTATAAATGGAGGAACAAGTTCTGAGGCTGTCACGGTGTTATTTCAATATATTGGCCATGTTTATGTTTTGAATGACTGAGAAATTAACAGATCTGTTAGATAGTGGAGGTAGGAAATTTGAACTTCTTTTCTGTCAAACCTGGTAGCAGATAAAAGATGAGAAACAACTCAATCACATTCCTGTTGGTAAAGCCCTAATACTAAGAAGGCATGTAGATGTGGATGATTAAGATTATTTATAGTTTTAGCCAACAGTTTTATTGGTAACATTCTTAGTTTAAACTTTTGGTGATATTGTTTCATCACATAGGTTGACTACTGTTTGGTGAATTGTTACTGGAAATATACTTAAATCAGGATAAAATATAGGTGGTAATACCTAGTTGAATGGAGAGTCCCAGTATATTGGCCCTTTTGAGGATTATTACTTGACCAGTTTGTTGCCTTAGTCTGCTGAGTACATTTTTTCTTTGTTGGTTGGTTGTTGTTGTAATTGGTAAATTGTATAGGTGATTTTCATTCACATGCTTATTGGAATAACTGGCTTCTTGAATAGGGAAGTCATGCAGTTGAGTATGTGAGAGGGGTTTGTATAACACATTATCTAATGAACTGTTCCATAGAGGCAAAAAGTCTCACTGATATCCTACTCAAGGCTTCAGATGGGAATTTCTTTTATAGACTGACCAACTTACTAGAACTACTGCTGCACTTTCTTCATCCACAGAAGCCACATGAAAATGCTTGAAAATAAACTCTCTGTAAGGGCCATTGTCAATAAAAATATTTGCAGTGGAGTCCGTCAACCCAACAACCATTTTAGCTAGCGTTGGAAGGAAAATAGTTGAGTTCAAAGATGATGAAAATTTACTTCCCTGTATACAAAAGCATGTAGTAGGTGTTGATAATGGCTAGAAATATGAACTGAATATGTATATACCTCCTTCTGTACAAGAAAAGAACAGAAGAGACAGCGATATAAAGTTCACCTCAACTTTTCTTGCAAGTTCAATCCACTGTAGGACGTGAAAGGAAGTGTCATAATTCTAAGAGTGAAAAAGAGGGGAAGGATGAAACTAATAATTTCATAAATTTTAGCTTTCTATCTGTACCTTGATTTGTTCTAATAAAATAAACATTAATTGTTTGACGGCATCTAGGGAGCTATCTGATAATACTAATAATAATATTTTTAGTATTATAATAATAATAATGACAATGGAAAGGTGGGGAAGGAAGAAACTAATAATTTCAGAAATTTGGACCTTTTATCCTAGCTTTATTTGTTCTTTAGATCGAACTAATATTTTGTAGATCCAACTTATGTTGAACCAGTTGCTTGAAAGCCAATTGCAAGTCATTCACCCAACAATGATCTATAAGCATGCCATAGTATTATGTCTTCGCATATTCACAATAGTGATTCCACTGTCATATTATTATTCCCCACTTGGACAAAGCGATGATACAAGGGGTTTCTACATGTTGACCAACCATGTAAATTGGATCTTATAAATTATAATTCTTGTTTTCTATCCTTCTATTTCTGTAGATATCAATTGTGTAGTTGATGGCATACTTTTTATAAATAAATTTCAATGGCTATTACGGTTCAATTAAGAGGAAATCTCTTGCAGAGTTCATAGTTGAATTCATCTGTAACTGCCTTTGATTTAGCGAGTGATCTAGAAAAAACTTCAATGGCTAACAAGACTGTGATAATCACAATCATAAACGCAGCTTGGGCAGAAGAAAACAGTGTACTAGATTTGTAAATTCAGAGTCTTCGAATAGTTATCGAATCATGTTCTCCTCGTTGCAGTGGACCAGGGGTCATTTAGTCGTTGCTAACATATTCATCACACTGCTATATTTTGCTGAAAGAAATATTTGATTTCAATGAATCTCCCTCTGCATACCAAGACTGGCGTGAATGGTAAAATTCAATGAATCTGCCTTTGCGTGCCACTAGAAGTTGTTGGATGAAAATATCTGTTTTAAAAGCAAGAAATGGAATGGTTTTTTTGTTATTTGGATTACCAAAAGAAATGGCTTAGTTAAGATAGCTTATAAATGGAGGCACAAGTTCTGAGGCTCTTACGCCATAAGGCGTATCCCTTTGAAATGAATTTCCCCAGCCGTCGTCGTGTCCTATTGTTCACCGTGGATTTGTGGTGTTAGACGATTGAACAAGGTTTGATACTTGATCCAAAACTAAAATGGTTCATGAAATATAAATGATTCATGAATCAGTCCACGAACAGGCTTAAAAACCTACACTATATATATTTCAGAATTTTCAAGGACCAGAGAGTCTGCTAAATAGCAGCGGCAAGATGCATTTGCCACGGAACATATCAAAGCGTCGACATTGTTTCCTCGCAAGCAGAACACCACATCGACCCTGGCAGCGCGCAAAAATACATATGAAAAGAAACAGATGCCACTGAGACCGACATCAACGATTAGAGGAAATTCTTATATATGGAAACAAGGCTCCAACCATTGAATGTTTAGAGATGTGGAAAGTTAGGCCTAAACTAAGAATTCAAAAATTTTATACGTTTAAATGAAGAAAACCTATCGCGAATATATCTCTGTCCATTTTCAGCTCCCGGCCACGTGGTTCCATACTAAACCTAACAGATGAATGATTAGTGCTTAAGATTGTTAAATCAAGCTTGGATTGTCAGTAAGTGAAATCATATAAGTGCTGTAGATGGTTTTTTTTCTAGGCCTACAGCCCTTCATAATGATCTTCAGTGGAAATCTCTATTTCAGGGGAGCCAATTTTGGGTTGTATAGCTACATTGGTTTTTAATTGGTGAAGACTGCATTCTGTTTAGCAAAGCATTTGTGACTGCTTGTGTCAATTTCATAGAGTTTGATCTGTATGGAAATAGACACAATTTTAATTGTCCAAACATCTTCATTCTAATGTTTTTAATACACTTCGTCAAACTGTTAACAATTTTAAGGTGAACAAAAATCAAAGTACTCCAGGTTGCCTAGTATGCCTAGCATAGTAGTTTTCTTTGTTTACATACGCACGGGTAGAGCAGAGGAGAGAAGCAAAGTGCAGAGCGAGACACATGAGGGCGCATAATAGTTGGGATCAACTTTGACCTCTGTGTAATGTTTTCTCTTCATTCAATTCCAATTAATTACTTTATCAATTATGTTCCAAATGGGGATGGAAACACTGTTTTCTGGTCTTCTAGTTCATGCCCTTCCTCCACACATGTCCCCAAAAAGAACAAGGTTCATACGATTTCAGTGTATGTAAATGAAAAGTTATTAGATCAATTTAATCTTAATTTTGATGGATTTACTGTGTGTGTTTCCTTTTTGGGGATTTTAGAAGGATTGTTGGGGGACAAATATCAAGCTTGGATTGTTAGTAAGTGAAATCATATTAGTGCTGTAGATGGTCTTTTTTCTTGGCCTGCAGCCCTTTATAATGATCTTTAGTGGAAATCTCTATTTCAGGGGAGCCAATTTTGGGGTCTATAGCTACATTGGTTTTTAATTGGTGAAGACTGCATTCTGTTTAGCAAATCATTTGTGACTGCTTGTGTCAATTTCATAGAGTTTGATCTGTATGGAAATAGACACAATTTGTATTGTCCAAACATCTTCATTCTAATGTTTTGAATACACTTCGTCAAACTGCTAACAGTTTTAAGGTGGTAGCTCATAAAAGAGGAGAAACAACTTAATCACACATCTGTTGGTAAAGGCCTAATACTAAGAAGTCAGGTAGAGGTGGATGATGTTTGTATGCTTTATCTTCATTTCTACACAAAAAAATCATAAGATAATTGGGTTTTTCGGTTTGGTTTGATCAAGTAGTTTTATTGGTTTATAACTATTGTCAGAACTTTATTTGGAATTCTAAGAGAGATTGAGGTGGACTATGTTTGGTGTTTTGATTTTAAATTGAGATATTTGATGTGTACTATCAAAGATCTATCTAAAGCCGGGGTATTCACTTTGAGGTTGTGTTGCAGGCTATCTGGTAATAATAATAATATTATTATTAGTATAATAATAATAATAATAACAATGGTAAGGTAGGGAAGGAAGAAACTAATAATTTCATAAATTTGGACCTTTTATCCTAGCTTTATTTGTTCTTCAGATCCAACTTATGTGGAACTAGCAGCTTGAAAGCCAATTGCAAGTCATTCAGCCAGCAACGATCTATAAGCATGCCATAGTAGTATGTCTCTGCATATTTACAATAGTGATTCCACTATCATATTATTATTCCCCACTTGGATAGAGCGATGACACAAGGGGCTTCTACATGTTGACCAACCAGGTAAATTGGATCTTATAAATTACAATTCTTGTTTTCTAGCCTTCTGTTTCTATAGATATCAATTGTGTAGTTGATGACATACTTTTTATAAATAAATTTCCATGGCTATTACGGTTCAATTAAGAACCAATCTCTTGGAGAGTTCAGAGTTGAAGTCATTTGTAACTGCCTTTGATTTAGGGAGTGATCTAGAAAAAACTTCAATGCCTAACAAGATTGTGATAATCACAACCATAAACGCAGCTTGGGTAGAAGAAAACAATGTATTAGATTTGTACATGCAGAGCCTTTGAATAGTTATTGAATCATGTTCTCCTCATTGCAGTGGACCAGGGGTCATTTAATCGTTGCCAACATATTCATCACACTGCTATATTTTGCTGAAAGAAATATCTAATTTCAATGAATTTGCCTCTTCATACTAAGACTGGTGTGAATGGTAAAAGTCAATGAATCTGCCTTTGCGTGCCACTAGAAGTTGTTGGATGAAAATATCTGTTTTAAAGGCAAGAAATGGAATGTTTTTTTTGTTATTTGGATTACCAAAATAAATGGCTTAGCTAAGACAGCTTATAAATGGAGGCACAAGTTCTGAGGCTCTCATGGTGTTATTTCAATATATTGGCCCTGTTCAAGTTTTGAATGATTCAGAAATTAGCAGATCTGCTAGATAGTGGAGGCGGCAAGTTTGAACTTCTTTTCTGTCAATCCTGGTAGCTGCTAAAAGATGAGAAACAACTCAATCACACACCTATTGGTAAAGGTCTAATACTAAGAAGGAAGGTAGAAGTGGATGATTAAGATTGTTTATAGGTTTAGCCAACAGTTTTATTGGTAACATGCTTATTTTAAACTTTTGGTGATATTGTTTCATCACATAGGCTGACTACGGTTTGGTGAATTGTTACTGGAATATACTTAAATCAGGATAAAATATAGGTGGTAATACCTAGTTGAATGGAGAGTCCCAGTATATTGGCCCTTTTGAGGATTATTACTTGACCAGTTTGTTGCCTTAGTCTGCTGAGTACATTTTTTTTTTGTTGGTTGGTTGTTGTTGTAATTGGTAAATTGTATAGGTGATTTTCATTCACATGCTTATTGGAATAACTGGCTTCTTGAATAGGGCAGTCATGCAGTTGAGTATGTGAGAGGGGTTTGTAGAACACATTATCTAATGAACTCTTCTGTAGAGGCAAAAAGTCTCACTCATATCCTACTCAAGGTTTCAGATGGGAATTTCTTTTATAGACTGATCAACTTACTAGAACTACTGTTGCGCTTTCTTCATCCACAAAAGCCACTTGAAAATGCTTGAAAATAAACTCTCTGTAAGGGCCATTGTCAATAAAAATATTTGCAGTGGAGGCCCTTAGCCCAACAACCATTTTAGCCACCCTTAGAAGGCAAATAGTTGAGTTCAAAGATGATGAAAATTTAATTCCCTGTATACAAAAGCATGTATTAGGTGTTGATAATGGCTAGAAATATGAACTGAAGATGTATATACCTCCTTTCTGTACAAAGAAGAAAAGAAGAGGCAGTGGTATAAGGTTCACCTCAAATTTTCTTGCAAGTTCAATCCACTGTAGGATGTGAAAGGAAGTGTCATAATGCTAAGAGTGAAAAACAGGGGAAGGATGAAACTAATAATTTCAGAAATTTTAGCTTTCTATCCGTACCTTGATTTGTTCTAATAAAATAAATATTAATTGTTTGACGGCATCCAGGGGGCTATATGGTAATACTAATAATAATATTATTAGTATTATAATAATAATAATGACAATGGAAAGGTGGGGAAGGAAGAAACTAATAATTTCATAAATTTGGACCTTTTATCCTAGCTTTATTTGTTCTTCAGATCCAACTAATATTCTGTAGATCCAACTTATGTTGAACCAACAGCTTGAAAGCCAATTGCAAGTCATTTAGCCAAAAACGATCTATAAGCATGCCATAGTATTATGTCTCCGCATATTCACAATAGTGATTCCACTGTCATATTATTATTCCCCACTTGGACAAAGCGATGACACAAGGGGTTTCTACATGTTGACCAACGATGTAAATTGGATTTTATAAATTATAATTCTTGTTTTCTAGCCTTCTATTTCTGTAGATATCAATTGTGTAGTTGATGGCATACTTTTTATAAATAAATTTCCATGGCTATTATGGTTCAATTAAGAGCCAATCTCTTGCAGAGTTCAGAGTTGAATTCATCGTTAACTGCCTTTGATTTAGGGAGTGATGTAGAAAAAACTTCAATGCCTAACAAGATTGTGATAATCACAACCATAAACGCAGCTTGGGCAAAGGAAAATAGTGTACTAGATTTGTACATGCAGAGCCTTCGAATAGTTATTGAATCATGTTCTCCTCGTTGCATTGGACCAGGGGTCATTTAGTCGTTGCCAACATATTCATCACACTGCTATATTTTAATGAAAGAAATATCTAATTTCAATGAATCTGCCTCTACATACCAAGACTGGCGCGAATGGTAAAAGTCAATGAATCTGCCTTTGCGTGCAACTAGAAGTTGTTGGATGAAAATATCTGTTTTAAAGGCAAGAAATGGAATGGTTTTTTTGTTATTTGGATTACCAAAAGAAATGGCTTAGTTAAGATAGCTTATAAATGGAGGCACAAGTTTTGAGGCTCTTATGTCGTAAGGCATTTTCCTTTGAAATGAATTTCCCCAGCCATCGCCGTGTCCTATTTTTCACCGTGGATTTGTGGTGTTAGACGATTGAACAAGGTTTGATGCTTGAGCCAAAACTAAAATGGTTCATGAAACTGAAACGGTTCATGAATCAGTCCAGGAACTGGCTTAAAAACCTACACTATATATATTTCAGAATTTTCAAGGACCAGAGAGTCTGCTAAATAGCAGCGGCAAGATGCATTTTCCACGGAACACATCGGAGCTTCAATACTGTTTCCTCACAAGCAGAACACCACATCGACCCTGGAAGCATGCAAAAATACATATGAAAAGAAACAGATGCCACTCAGACCGCTAGCGATGATTAGAGGAAATTTTTATATATGGAAACAAGGCTCCAACCATTGAATGTTTAGAGATGGGGAAGGTTAGGCCTAAACTAAGAATTCAAAAATTTTATACATTTAAATGAAGAAAACCTATCGTGAATATATCTCTGTCCATTTTCAGCTCCCGGCCACGCAGTTCCATACTAAACCTAACAGATGAACGATTAGTGCTTAGGATTGTTAAATCAGGCTTGGATTGTTAGTAAGTGAAATCATATTAGTGCTGTAGATGATTTTTTTCCTGGGCCTGCAGCCCTTCATAATGATCTTTAGTAGAAATCTCTATTTCAGGGGAGCCAATTTTCGGGTATATAGCTACATTGGTTTTTAATTGGTGAAGAATGCATTCTGTTTAGCAAAGCATTTGTGACTGCTTGTGTCAATTTCATAGAGTTTGATCTGTATGGAAATAGACACAATTTGTATTGTCCAGACATCTTCATTCTAATGTTTTGAATACACTTCATCAAACTGTTAACAGTTTTAAGGTGAACAAAAATCAAAGCACTCCAGGTTGCTTAGTATACCTAGCATACTAGTTTTCTTTGTTTACATGTATTTCCATGATTTGGCAGACATTTATGTTGCACTGGTTGTGAGTTGTTAATGGTTTCAGATGTGGATTAGGATTAAATAGCTCTTCGAGGAAATGTAATGGTATGATGGATTGCATTTCAAATATTTGTTTGGTGAGGCTTAGCTTGATGTTGAATTTGTGTATCTTTGGATCTCAAAATCTCGAACTATCTTATGTTAGGTTTGTGTTATAAACAATGACTGGAAAACTTCATTCACCTCTTTTTGATGCATGTCATGATGTGGGTGTTGTTTGGTATTGTGTTGTGATCCATGACTCATACAATGTGCTAACCAGGGGTTCCTTTAGCATGATAAATGTGTGGTTGACACATACAATGCTTGCTATTTTGTTTTGACTATTTTACTTGTCTCATGACTTGATCAGCAAGAATCGATCCCTAAACCTGATGACAGTGGTGTCGCGTGGATCTTTAGAGCATATTTGTCCCTCCATACCCTCAAGATCTCAAAAGAATAACAAACACCTATGAATTGAAAGGTACCTTCGGCTTCAGTCCTTCCTCTGCACTAAAAACATACGCATGGGTAGAGCAGAGGAGAGAAGCAAAGCGCAATGCGAGACACGTGAGGCCAGATAATAGTTGGCCTCAGCTTTGACCTCTGTGTAATGTTTTCTCTTCATTCAATTCCAATTAATTACTTTATCAATTATGTTCCAAATGGGGATCGAAATGCCATTTTCTAGTCTTCTGGTTCATGCCCTTCCTCCACACGTGTCCCCAAAAAGAAAAAGGTTCATACAATTTCAGTGTATGTAAATGACAAATTAATAGATTAATTTAATATTAATTTTGACTGATTTACTGTGTGTGTGTTTCCTTTTTGGGGATTTCAGAAGGATTGTTGTGGGACAAAAATCAGGCTTGGATTGTCAGTAAGTGAAATCATATTAGTGCTGTAGATGGTTTTTTTCTTGGCTTGTAGCCCTTCATAATGATCTTTAGTGGAAATCTCTATTTCAGGGGAGCCAGTTTTGGGTTCTATAGCTACATTGGTTTTTAATTGGTGAAGACTGCATTCTGTTTAGCAAAGCATTTATGACCGCTTGTGTCAATTTCATAGAGTTTGATCTGTATGGAAATAGACACAATTTGTATTGTCCAAACATCTTCATTCTAATGTTTCGAATACACTTCGTCAAATTGCTAACAGTTTTAAGGTGGTAGCTCATAAAAGACGAGAAATAACTTAATCACACATCTGTTGGTAAAGTCCTAACACTAAGAAGGTAGGTAGAAGTGGATGATGTTCGTATGCTTTATCTTCATTTATGCACAAAAAAATCATAAGATAATTGGGTTTTTTGGTTTGGTTTGATCAAGTAGTTTTATTGGTTTATAACTATTGTCAGAACTTTATTTGGAATTCTAAGAGAGATTGAGATGGACTATGTTTGGTGTTTTGGTTTTAAATTGAGATATTTGATGTGTACTATCAAAGATCTGTCTAAAGCCAGGGTATTCACTTTGAGGTTGTGTTGCAGGCTATCTGGTAATAATAATAATATTATTATTAGTATAATAATCATAATAATAACAATGGAAAGGTGGGGAAGGAAGAAACTAATAATTTCAGAAATTTGGACCTTTTATCCTAGCTTTATTTGTTCTTCAGATCCAGCTTATGGTGAACTAACAGCTTGAAAGCCAATTGCAAGTCATTCAGCCAACAATGATCTATAAGCATGCCATGGTAGTATGTCTTTGCATATTCACAATAGCGATTCCACTGTCATATTATTATACCCCACTTGGACAGAGCGATGACACAAGGGGTTTCTACATGTTGACCAACCATGTAAATTGGATCTTATAAATTATAATTCTTGTTTTCTAGCCTTCTATTTCTATAGATATCAATTATGTAGTTGATGGCATACTTTTAATAAATAAATTCCCATGGCTATTATGGTTCAATTAAGAGCCAATCTCTTGGAGAGTTCAGAGTTGAAGTCATATGTAACTGCCTTTGATTTAGGGAGTGATCTAGAAAAATCTTCAATGCCTAACAAGACTATGATAATCACAACCATAAATGCAGCTTGGGCAGAAGAAAACAGTGTACTAGATTTGTACATGCATAGCCTTCGAATAGTTATTGAATCATGTTCTCCTTGTTACAGTGGACCAGGGGTCATTTAATCGTTGCCAACATATTCATCACACTGCTATATTTTGCTGAAGGAAATATCTGATTTCAATGAATCTGCCTCTACATACCAATACTGGCGTGAATGGTAAAAGTCAATGAATCTGCCTCTGCGTGCCACTAGAAGTTGTTGGATGAAAATATCTGTTTTAAAGGCAAGATATGGAATGGTCTTTTTGTTATGTGGATTACCAAAAGAAATGGCTTAGTTAAGACAGCTTATAAATGGAGGCACAAGTTCTGAGGCTCTCATGGTGTTATTTCAATATATTGGCCCTGTTCAAGTTTTGAATGATTTAGAAATTACCAGATCTATTAGATAGTGGAGGCAGGAAATTTGCACTTCTTTTTTGTCAACCCTTGTAGCTGATAAAAGATGAGAAACAACTCAATCACACACCTGTTGGTAAAGGCCTAATACTAAGAAGGCAGGTAGAAGTGGATGATTAAGATTGTTTATAGGTTTAGCCAATAGTTTTATTGGTAACATGCTTAGTTTAAACTTTTGGTGATATTGTTTCATCACATAGGCTGACTACGGTTTGGTGAATTGTTACTGGAAATATACTTAAATCAGGATAAAATATAGGTGGTAATACCTAGTTGAATGGAGAGTCCCAGTATATTGGCCCTTTTGAGGATTATTACTTGACCAATTTGTTGCCTTAATCTGCTGAGTACATTTTTTTTTTGTTGGTTAGTTGTTGTTGTAATTGGTAAATTGTATAGGTGATTTTCATTCAGATGCTTATTGGAATAGCTGGCTTCTTGAATAGGGCAGTCATGCAGTTGAGTATGTGAGAGGGGTTTGTAGAAGACAATATCTAACGAACTCTTCTATAGAGGAAAAAAGTCTCACTCATATCCTACTCAAGGCTTCAGATGGGAATTTCTTTTATAGACTGATCAACTTACTAGAACTACTGCTGCACTTTCTTCATCCACATAAGCCACTTGAAAATGCTTGAAAATAAACTCTCTGTAAGGGCCATTGTCAATAAAAATATTTGCAGTGGAGACCCTTAGCCCAACAACCATTTTAGCCAGCCTCGGAAGGGAAATAGTTGAGTTCAAACATGATGAAAATTTAGTTCCCTGTATACAAAAGCATGTATTAGGTGTTGATAATGGCTAGAAATATGAATTGAAGATGTATATACCTCCTTCTGTACAAAAAAGAACAGAAGAGATAGCGGTATAAGGTTCACCTCAAATTTTCTTGCAAGTTCAATCCACTGTAGGACGTGAAAGGAAGTGTCATAATGCTAAGAGTGAAAAAGAGGGGAAGGATGAAACTAATAATTTCAGAAATTTTAGCTTTCTATCCGTACCTTGATTTGTTCTAATAAAATAAATATTAATTGTATGATGGCATCCAGGGAGCTATCTGATAATACTAATAATAATATTATTAGTATTATAATAATAATAATGACAATGGAAAGGTGGGGAAGGAAGAAACTAATAATTTCAGAAATTTGGACCTTTTATCCTAGCTTTATTTGTTCTTCAGATCCAACTAATATTTTGTAGATCCAACTTATGTTGAACCAGCACCTTGAAAGCCAATTGCAATTCATTCAGCCAACAACGATATATAAGCATGCCATAGTATTATGTCTCTGCATATTCACAATAGTGATTCCACTGTCATATTATTATTCCCCACTTGGACAGAGCGATGACACAAGGGGTTTCTACATGTTAACCAACCATGTAAATTGGATCTTATAAATTATAATTTTTGTTTTCTAGCCTTCTATTTCTGTAGATATAAATTGTGTAGTTGATGGCATACTTTTTATAAATAAATTTCCATGGCTATTACGGTTCAATGCCTAACAAGACTGTGATAATCACAACCATAAACACAGCTTGGGCAGAAGAAAACAGTGTACTAGATTTGTACATGCAGAGCCTTCGAATAGTTATTGAATCATGTTCTCCTCGTTGCAGTGGACCAGGGGTCATTTTGTCGTTGCCAACATATTCATCGTACTGCTATATTTTGCTGAAAGAAAATCTGATTTCAATGAATCTGCCTCTGCATACCAAGACTGGCGTGAATGGTAAAAGTCAATGAATCTGCCTCTGCATGCCACTAGAAGTTGTTGGATGAAAATATATGTTTTAAAGGCAAGAAATGGAATTGTTTTTTTGTTATTTGGATTACCAAAAGAAATGGCTTAGTTAAGATAGCTTATAAATGGAGGCACAAGTTCTGAGGCTCTCATGGTGTTATTTGAATATATTGGCCCTGTTCAAGTTTTGAATGATTTAGAAATTAGCAGATCTGTTAGATAGTGGAGGGAGGAAAAAAAAAACTTTAAAATAATGTACAAAAACATGTTCACATAAACAAAAACAACAACATGGATAATGGATAACCTCTACAAGACATTACTATTATTTACCAAATAGCCATATTCAAATACACATAACTAATCATTTCAAGTATAACTCATTATCATCCACCCTAGCTTTCAACAATGTCCATTCACATGTTGCTATTTTTCCACACACTACTATTATTTACAAAATATCCATATTCAAAATACACATAACTAATACTTTCAACTCTAACTCATTATTATCCACCCTTTCTTTCAACAATCTCCATTCCCATGTCGCTATTCTTCCACAATCTATTATTATTTACAAAATATCCATTTTCAGAATACACATAACTAACTATTGCAATTGTAACTCATTATCATCCACCCTTTCTTTCAACAATGTCCATTCACATGTCCCTATTCTTCCCCACTCTATGCTATTCTTCCCCACTCTATGCCTTACGGCGTTTCCTTTGCAACATAAGGTGCAAATGCTAGTTAATACATAATAAAAATAAACCAACAAGATATATCAACCATTGAACTAAAATTCATTACTCATGATGAGATGACACAACAAAATATATAATTAACGAAAAAATTATTTTCTTCAATAATTTCATAACAGTTGAAGTTTATTATATAATTGTTTCAATCATGAAAATGATGAGAAAAGTTCTAATTTCATATATTATATATATTTTACTAGGGAAACAATAGATTCCAACAACCAAATTATTCTCTTCATTAGAGGATATATTATGAGGCTCTATTGATTAACATTTTTTATCATTGTTCTTGAGCTTTGGTAGTACTTTGTGCCACCTCTTAATATTATTCACTTGGTTATTTCCAATATAATGTGGGAGCCATCACCATCAAAACTCCCACATAGGTTTGGTACTTAATCATTTTTCACAAATTTAGGTTGTGGGTAAGCCTTTCCTCAATTCCAAGCCAACAAGCCCATAAGACTTCAACACTTAGTCTTTTTTCTTGTTACAAATGTGGGGTTTTTCATTCCTTTCCACCCACATCACCATGTGTCCACCCCTTTATATGGTTATTCTAATCCTTTGTGGGAGTCCTTTTTGCACTAATAATTCACCCATAATACTTAACCTTTTTCATGAATGTTTGACCTCCTAATTACTACTTCATACTTAGCCATTTTTCCATGAATGTGGATGTAGGAGACCTCTCCTCACTTCAACCAATTACATCCCACATCCTACATTTTCGTAATCCCTTTTTTGAACTACTCATCATTCAATATGTGCCTTATGATACTTGGTCAATTTTCTTACATAAGCATTATTTTTTATAGAATTTAAAGTCTCACTTCCACTACATCCATTACACATTTCAATACCATTATTAATCTAGTATAATTATTTCAAATTCCCCATTATCAAATCAAATCCATGTGGAAATGGACATTAATAACTAATGTACAAAAAACTGGTGGTGAGTTAACTAACAATTAATACTACCTGTATCCTCACTAAACAAGATATTACTTTAATAGGATCACCAACTATTCATAAAACTTGTGTAAGAAAGTATGTCGAATAAAACAAAAGAGTTATATTGTTAAGATACAATCAACAACCTTGGATGCGAGGATCATGAGTTTCAATGGTATAAATCATACAAGTGGTATGAAATAGAGAAAAAAAATTCTCAAATAAGGTCTTGACATATGGAATTACATAGGTTAGGTGTATTCCTAACATGTTCAAATTCAAAGAAATAATTTCTTTGTGTGCTAGGAAATTTAACACTAAGAAAAGGATAATTTAGCTTAAAGAGAGCAACAAAAGACTCATTCCTCTTATGCCCAATATTTTTAGAAAAAAATTGCAACTTCCAACTCCCAACAAAAATTTCAATATTTATGAAGTAAATTCCTTCTTGGATGCTCGAGGCAAAGGATCTAACCTCCTAAATGCGTTTATTAAAAATCCACCCGAAGGGTTGAAAAGTTCTACTTAGATCAAGGTATGGTCACAAACATATCCATACAAAGGGTTTCCTTGGTTATTCACAAGGATTGTTGGGAATGATTCTATCATTGTTATTCCAAAATACATTCTCTATATTTTATATTACTCTATCCATGAAACTGTTATCTTTGATTGGGTGTACATTATCTCAAATAATATCTATTTCCATTTGGAGAATTTTTAGAATTATATGACTTCTTATTTGATATATGCTATAGTATACTATCATGTATTTAAATACTTACCCCCATCAAGAAACATTTATTTCAACAAGGATCTATTGCAATTCTAGCATCCAACACTTTGGAGGCTTAAGGCTCCTTTCATTTTCTCTCAAATAAAAAATGCCTTCCTTTTGGAATTTAGAAGAATGATTTACAACTCTACTACAAATAGTTTTTCAAAATAAGCTTTATCTTTTCTTCTTGGAAAAGGAATTTTTGAATATTAAGATGAATTCCACTATATTAGATTGAGTGGATTTCAGGGAAATCCTTTTTTCTTCCTTGGTATGTCTATGACAAGTTTTTTTTTATAGAAGAATTGTGTAGACAATATAGATTTTGGGCTCATTGTTTCAATGAGGAAAGGAAAAATTAGTTCATCCCACTTTCCATAAGAGTTGGAGATGTCAATGACAAAAGTATTTCTCATTTAGATGAATTTGTTCCTTATTTTGATTCCTTTAAAATGAGGGAAGTACATGAATATGCGGGATTTAAATAAGATGGTCTATTTCTAGCCCATATGTTTTTCATTGATTATGATTCATTCTTTAATAAATCACCATAATTGGATGAGGGAGGATGCAATAACGAAAACCCTTAAGAGATTTTCCTTGAAGCTCACAAATTCTTTCTACAATATGGTATCAACACTATAGTTAACACTAATTATCAATAGAAGGAAAATAATGATATTGGCTCACCACATGTCTCATAGAGAAGCTTTTTTGCAAGGAAATTTTCCTGAGACAAGGATATATTTCTCCACAGATCTTTCCCTAGATCCATTAGACAATGTGTGGCATAGTGTATGCATTTCTACGATATAAGGTAAGCACATACATAAACATTCTATCTAATAAGCCATCTAATGCATACTTGATCTCTCGCAAGCTGGTGAATATCATAGAATTTGTGGACAACACTAGAGATATCACTTCTACTTGAATATCATGCTCATATCCTCTTTGATCCAAGCCCCTACAAAAAAGCACTAATAAACAAACAATTCTTTTCCTCCATGGAGAGAAAATCAACATGTATAAACCATAATCAAATCGACATATATCTAAAAAATATATGAAACATATGAAGGGAAATTCATAAACTCTCTTATTAATCAATGGAATATATACATTATACTTGGCATGTAACCACTATCCTCCTCAATCCTTGATATTGATCTTCCCTTAATTTATTGCAAGACTAGGCTCACCTCATAAGTAAAGGAAGTTGTTGACAGTGTTGGACCCGCCAACATGTCAAGGGATCTCACCGGTAAGAAGTCCCAACTAGACCTCAGACTTTTTGGTGTAGGAGTCCCAACAGTGGGTCGTATGATATCGCCTTGACTGTGGTTGTGTGCAGAGGCAAGTAAGATGTCCCTGTTGGTAGGAAGGGTGTGACATGGGCAGAAAGCCAAGGAAGGTGTATGAATGGTTCTAACACGCTGAGAGTGAGGTGAGTGCGCCCCTTGGAAACCTGTGAAATCACATGGTTAAGAAGGGAACAAACAAGCCAGGATGCATCACAAACTCGAAGGAAAGTAAGCTGACAATCCAAAGTGATGGTTAAACCAACAACAAGTTTTAGTACGATTCATACATACATATACAGAAAGAGTCTATAGACACATGTGTAAGAAAATAGATACATATATCATTTAGAGTAAATAAGATAGTTGAAATACAATAACAACATATGCATGAAACGTGTTGGTTCTATTATATTAAGTGAAAGTTCCAATTATACAATACAACCATGACCAACCACTAGTCCTGATAGCAGAATGTTACAGTCATTGCCACCTGATCCTCCAAACATATGTACTAGCTCTGCACTAAGGAGAAGCCTAGGCTCATTACAATACTCTCCAAGCTTTCTCTAAGATACTCCTATAAGAAGCTTGGATGACCAAAAACCTCTACAATGAGTTATGAGGTACTATATATAACAAAGGGTGGGGTGACCCTTGACATTCCCCTTTGTGACTATTCGCCTACCCTCATGACTCTTCAACTACTCTATGACTGTTACATTCAAATATCGACACTTGAACTTTCACTTGACAAGATGGTACATACAATCTGCACATCTAACCATGCGAGACAAAATAGGCTTGAGCAAGCCATGCAAGACATCACTAACACTCGGATAGTCATGGTAAGACCAACTCTTTGACATCCTTGTGATGATCGATGGTGGTGAACTGATGCCAATCTTGGTCATCCGTGATGGTGTCCGTGTGCTCAATGGTGGCATCCTACTAAAAGCGAACTCTTGCCTCCGTTCCATCTAGGTACACTGATATGGCTCCTCTATCTAACTCATCCGATAGCATGCACATCATCATCTTGAGTGTAACTATACTAGCAACATATTGATGCATAGTGTCTGTGCTGGTCTCCAAGTGTGTGATGGTGACCATGTGCATGAACTTGTCAAAATACATGTTCAACTCGAGTTAAACTTGCTTCTTTTCTTCTCCTCGGTGAGTGTGCCTAGAGAGTGGGATCACATGCACGCACACAATGACATCCATGCTCATGAACACCCTTGCATGTGATTTTCAACACTACTCACCCTTTCTTCTTCATGCCAGCTACTAGATGGGTTCATAACCTGTATGGACAGAGTTTCATCAATCTATGCATGTTGCACCTCCTGTTGTGTCTGTTCCCACTGTGATTCCTTTTGTTGTCTGTGCAACTCCTGTTCTTCCTTGAGTTACCACTTCAGCACCTGTAACTCCTTCTTTGTTTCTTTCTCTGCCTTTGTGCAATCCTCTTATTGTGTCATCACCTCATAGCCTCAATCTCTATAGATGCTTTCATCACAAGTGGATTTGCTTGAGTTTGCAACTATATTTTGCCTCTACGCTATCAACAACCTTCCTCTTGCATTTTCCGCATGCAGGTATGCTACCTTTTGCTACTGCTGATGGTGCTACTCACTGTGATGTTGCTACCATTTAGTCTTGATATCCTTGTCCATGAACAATTCGATGTCTTCATAGATAGGAAAGTTCAAAGACACTTGATCGACTGGATCCCTAAGTGATTTGAATGGTGTCTTAAACTATGCTCTCCTGTAAGCCATTGTACCTATGCTGTTGAGAGGCAAACGAACATCTATGATACCTGGAGACATAGCAACACTCATGGCAAGAAATCTGTTAGTCAAAAACCAAAACGGACTGGAGGACTGACATGCAACATAATTGTGTGACTGTTTGTGAAGATTGCACAATTTTCACTAGTAGGTTGGGAGATTCAGTACCAAAACTGTGCAAGGCACAGTTCGGGATGTTGAGAGACTGACTGAATACTCAAACTACGCAATGCATAGTCTAGCTTGGACTAGTGAGGATTGAAACTACGCGATGCACAATTTCAGTCAGTAGTGGCATGCAAACCAACAAACTACATTGCAGAGTTTCTGGGGCCAGCAAGGAACTGGCTCCTAGAATTGTGCAATGTAAGCCTAGAGGTTAGTGTTGGCCTAGACTTGCACAATTTCTGGAGGGAAGGTAGAGCCTTCACTTCCAGAAATACGCAATGCTAGCCGGGCAAGGCAAGGTTCGGACTAAGGCAGCCTCGACTCGCCGATTGGCAACTGAAAACATGAGAAGTATGAGTGCATGGTGAAATTGAGTGTAAAGAAGAGTGGATGATCATGCATGAAAACAACAAGTGCAAGATTTAGAAAACATGAAAACATGCATGTGTGTGAAACGGGTTGCTGCAACGGCGACTGCCAGTGCAAAAACAGTGTCATGCATGCGACAATAGTGAGATGGGAATGAAAATTGAGATGGTGCTTCTACAAGCTAACATACATCAAAAAAAAGAAAAGCACTCATTGAAATCAAGTAGACAACACTCATACAAAGCGAAACACAAAAAGTGACAGAAACGTAGTGAAAGACATGAAAAATAGACTTATCCTGAAACAACTAAGTTGAAAGTGCTGAATACTCCTCGATGCAATGTGGGATGTTAGAGCTACAAGATCGATGTGAGGAATGATCTCTGCAACATCAGTTTGATGAGTTTTGATAAGATAGAGGTTATGACGCACATGCCACAAATCTAGGAAGGAGCAACACATGGTGAGAGGTTTCTAAAATGAGCTTTGCATGTAACCTCCAGCTACTAAGAATAGATCCCTAGATCTAGGGATTCCTTTTGCTTGCTACCTTTTCCTAATTCAGAAAGAAAAACCCATGCATGCAAATAAGTTTTGGTCAGCCCTAGAGGGAACTAGTCAACCTGAAGGCACATGCAATAACTTGCTTGACTGAGAGAGGAATTTGCACAATTTCTGAGAGGAACTGGGTTGGTTGTTCAAGAGGGATTGTATAATTTTTGGAAGGAGCAGGTGACTTCTGCTCAGAATTTCACAATTTCTTTGAGGATCTGGGTTGGCTGTCTCAGAGGGATTGCATAATTTCTGGGAGGAGCAGGTGATTGTTGCCTAGAATTGTGCAATTTCTGGGCTGAGTTGCAGTGCTGGCCCAGATTGCACAATTTTCCCAAGGAAGACTGTATGGCTATATTGCACAATTTATGATCCCAACAGGCTGGCCAACATATTTCTGCAATTTTTGGAGGGAAGGTTGGTTCCCCTCTAGAATTACACAATTTTCTGAGAGAGTTGCTCAAGCAACAACTAGCCCAAGTCTGGAGTGGCGGCCTATGAGGGGAGTGAAGCAAAATATCATTCACAGGCTGGGAAGCTGCTGAAAAACCAATGAAACCTATGTACTTTACAGTGCAAGACATGCTTCTAGGATGGTTGGTAGGGAGGCTCCAAAATGAAGCTAAGGAAAATTTTTGGAGAGTGGTTGTAGCTGCTGCAATAGAAGCTCAGGTAGAAAATCACCGGCATGATAGATCTCTCTTTTGTTCTCACTCTATGTCTCTCACTCGTACTCTTGATAAGGGTAAGATTATATAGGCTAATTATATCCTTTGGGAGAATGTATTTAGACATCTAGGGGCTTGAGAATTTAGGAAAATTCTACAATAAAGGACCCTTGTCCAACTCCCACACAAGTAGGTTGAGTCGATCTACTTGGGAATGAAAAACTATAGAAACCTTTTCTCAATTAAGAATTTTTCCTCAATTATGAAATTGTGACAAAATAGTTATGAAAAATTACTCAATTATATAATTTCACCCCTATAATATCTAATAAATCCCTTGTAATACCCATATAAGTAAATCAAAGGTGAATGGGGATGAATTCTAGCCAACAATAGAGGTATGTTGAACTAGGGTCTCTCGCACTATAGTGGAGTGGAAAATGGAATATAATAGATTCCCCCTAATGCATGAGGGTAGAAGAAAAACTAATGGACGAAATGCATTATTAAAACATGTAGCTCAAAATGAAAGGATGGAGGTAACGTTAAAGGATTGAATCAAAACAACATTGATCCTAGGTTTAGAACATGAGTAGATCATCTGCAAGTTGGGCATACCCACGCTTGTTATAAAGAGAAACTGAACATGGCCACCAACTCTACACTACGGATCCATGAAATGAAATGATATGACATGGCCATGAGATACATAGTGGATCCATGAGACAAAAAAAAAGGCCATAGCCACCAAAAAATATAATGTGGATCTATGTCACAATATACATCAATAGGACTATGGACACATATAAAAGAGGTGCCCTAGAATATTCCTCAAAGTACATAAAATGATACATAAACCCAACACAGCTTGGGAAGGGTGCCATATAAGAATGGGATGTATTTATCCCATGGTCTTCTACCCATCCTTGATGGCATGCATCTATAACATGTGAATAAATGAGATGATGTTAAGCATGGTAGAAATCACATTATTATCGATCACTAAGGTATATGTTAGCAGACATGAGGGGACTAACAATTGCTAAAAATGGACCCCAAGGTACCTAGTACTATCCACTAAGTGTGAATAAATGAGTGTGAATCTTGCCACCAAGTTTTGCAAGCTCCAAGGTATTATTAGTTCTTACACCAAGAGAAGATTCATCAAAGGAGGGTCTTAATGTATACCCCATCAATTGAAATGGAATGGATTGAGAGATGATGTGAATGGATGAAGTCATGAAGTATAACTAACATAAGGGTGGCCAACACAAAAGGTCAACAAGGGATGCAGATGGCTCGTAGTGGCTAAGACTTCCCTTGAACATGTAATGGAATAAAGAAAAAGTGACTTTGAAACATTGACTAATAAGAACCAAATAATACCATGCAACAACATCGTAGGAATTGAAGCACACCTTATACTGACTGGAAGAGTAACCAACTGAAGGAGTAAACAAACTCATAGGTATGGTATGGCTCCTAGGAAATATAACCCCCAATTATGAGAAAATGATGCAAACAAGTGAAATGTTCTAGAGTGACACGATTAACACTACAATTTTGATTGATAGAATGAAAAAAGTGATTACCCTTCTCATTTTCTCTTTTTGATTTCCTACATAGTTTAATGAGTATGAACGAGAAGAAAAGTAAGCTTGATAATGCCTTTTGTTTTAGTTTTAATGAGCCCGGAAAAGAGATAAAAAGATGCTCATTACCTTCATTCTTAAATGAGCATGAGAAGGACACTAAGAAATATCATTATGGAGGAATGGATGGAATAAATGCTATCAACTAGTTTCAAGTTGACATAACAACTCTAAGAAAAGAAAATAACACCAAGTTTAGTACTAATAAGTTTAGTATTGGAAACCCAAGACTTGACTTGGTCGAAGAGTGGCTGATAAAATGCCCCCTAGCCCGATTCAAGATTTACATTGCCAATCTCTTCCAGTTCTTGTTCAAGGAGAAAGAGGAATCAAAAGGCATATTCTCCCCTAAATTAGCAAGTGGATCCATGAATTCTAGGATGAATCCCTAAGAAGGAGACTCATCATCGAGGGAGTTGTAGAATAGGTGGAGTGATGACTCCTATTGGAAAAGAATCCTAATTAGGTTTCACATTGAATTGAAGTTTTTGACCAGCATCAGGAGGTGTTGATGGGACTACCAGAGAGGCAATCTCTCCTGCTAAAGGTGGCATATCTTCGTCATACTAATCAATTTTTGAAGGAGAAGGAACCAATACTAATGGGGTCAGCCTACTAATTTTAGGAAACTAGGGAGAAATTCCCTAGCCCACAAATTGAAAATTCTTCAGGTAATTAGATAAAAAGAATTTTTATTCTTGGTCCTCAATTCAGCTTCAAATTGGAGGGAAAATTATTAATTTGAAAAAATTCAAAATTATTTGTGTCAACCTAATTCTAAAAGGAATTCAATTTGTGAACCTCTATATATATTATCATTTGGTTGGTCTACATGAGGCACCTTGGTATGGTTCAGATGGCTTATGTGCCTTTGAGGTTTCTATGGATTCTTATTCTCTTCCATAGGACTTGTGTATCCCTCATGGCACAAGAATCGCATATTAATAATCTTGCTCTGACATAATTAAAATGGTCTTGCTTTATGTCTCTCGCTCATGACATGAGTCACTCTATTCACAAAGATTGATATCAATACTTGTATAAAGAGTAGCCTCAACACAAAGGTTTATATGTGGTTACTTGACACAATAGTCTCTACATGTTAAGTCTCAACACTGAAAGATACGTTATCTCTCTACATTAAGTTTCACCAGTAATATATATGGTCTCTGTTCTATGTATTATCGATGACTAGCACTATTATATATATGGTATCAGTTCTACACATCATATATGGTCTCGACTCTACAATTGTGTATGGTCTTGGTTCCATGTAATATGTATGTCTCTTCTAAGTATTATATGAATGGTATCAACTTAGCTGTTTAACATAAATTCACATAATCCCTCTGCATCACATTATATTGACATCCTCTGCATCCTATATGTCATTGATGTAATGATAATGGATTCAAATGATCTTTCTCTTTGTGTCATATAATCTCGCTCATTGTAATAACAATGATATTGCACAATATCTCAATAATGACTACGCATTTGTGTCATGATATGTATGGTTTGGTTCATCCATTGATATGAATAATCCTCTGCGATGTCCTCTGCATTGGTTAATATGGCCCAGGTGGCCCATACAACATTTGGTTAGTATGGCCCAGGTGGCCTAGGCATCAAATGGTTAGTATAGCCTAAGTGGTCTAGGTAGTAGTTAGTATGGCCCAGGTGGCCCAGGTAGTAGTTAGTATGGCCCAGGTGGCCCAGGTAGTAGTTAGTATGGCCTAGGTGGCTTAGGCAATAGTTAGTATGGAATAGGTGGCCCAGGAAGCAGTTGGTTAGTATGGTCTAGGTAGAAGTTGATCATGTATTACTAGTTCTTAGATTAAGCTCCTGGATAATGAGCTGAAGTCGCCAAGAGAAGATTCATCAAAGGAGGGACTTAATGTATCCCCCATCAATTTAAATGGAATGAATTGAGAGATGACATGAATGGATGGAGTCATGAAGTATAACTAACATAGGGGTGGCCAACACAAAAGGTAAATAAGGTTTGTAGATGGCTCACAGAGGCTAAGAATTCCATTGAACATGTAATGGAATGACACAAAAGTGACTTGAGAAAATTGACTAATGAGAACGAAATGATACCATGCAACAACATAGTAGGAATTGAAGCACATCCCATACTGACTAGAAAAGTAACCAACTGAAGGAGTAAACAAACTCATAGGTATGGTATGGCTCCTAGGAAAGATAACACCCAATTATGAGAAAATGATGCAAACAAATGAAATGTTCTACAGTGACACGACTAACACTACAATTTTGATTTATAGAATGAAAAAATTATTACCCTTCTCATTTTCTCGTTTTGATTTCCTACATAATTTAACGAGCATGAATGAGAAGAAAAGTAAGCTCGATAATGCCTTTTTTTTTAGTTTTAATGAGCTCAGAAAAGAGATAAAAAGATGCTCGGTACCTTCATTCTTCAATCAGCATGAGAAGGACAATAAGAAATCTCATTATGGAGGAATGGATGGAATAAATGGTATCAACTAGTTTTGAGTTGACATAACAACCCTAAGCAAAGAAAATAACACCAAGTTTAGTATTGGAAACGCAAGGCTTGACTTGGTCCAAGAGTGGTTGAGAAAATGCCCCCCTGGCCTGATTCAAGATTTACATTGCCAATCTCTTCTAGTTCTTGTTCAAGGAGAAAGAGGCATCAAAATGCATAGTCTCCCCTAGATTAGCAAGTGGATCCATGAATTCTAGGATGAATCCCTGAGAAGGAGACTCATCATCAAGGGAGTCGTAGAATAGGTGGAGTGATGACTCCTACTGGAAAAGAATCCTAATTAGATTCCACATTGAATTGAAGTTTTTGACAAGCATTAGGAGGTGTTGATGGACTACCAGAAAGGCAATCTCTCCTCCTAAAAGTGGCATATCCTCATCATACTAATCAATTTTTGAAGGAGAAGGAACCAATACTGGTGGGGTCTGCCTACTAATTTTAGGAAACTAGGGAGAAATTCCCTAGCCCACAATTTGAATATGCTTCAAGTAATTAAATAAAAGGAAATTTTATCTTGGTCCTCAAGTCAGATTCAAATTGGAGGGAAAATTATTAATTTGAAAAAATTCAAAATTATTTATGTTGACTTAATTCTAAAAGGCATTTGATTTGTGAACCTCTATATATATTATCATTTGGTTAATCTACATGAGGCACCTTGGTATGGTTCAGATGGCTTATGTGCCTTCGAGGTTTCTATGGATTCTTATTCTTTTCCATAGGACTTGTGTCTACCTCATGGCACAAGAATCACATATCAATAAAATTGCTCTGACATAATGCAAATGGTCTCATTTTATGTCTCTCACTTATGAAATGAGTCACTCTATTTACAAAGATTTATATCAACACTTGTATAAAGAGTAGGCTTAGCACAAAGTTTTATATATGTGGTTACTTGACACAATAGTCTCTACATGTTAAGTCTCAACACTGAAAGATATGTTATGTCTCTACATTAACTTTCACCAGTATTATATATGGTCTCTATTCTATGTATTATAGATGACCAACACTATTATATATATGGTATCAGTTCTACACATCATATATGGTCTCGACTCTGAAATTGTGTATGGTCTTGGTTCCATAAATATGTATGTCTCTTCTAAGTAGTATATGAATGGTATCAACTTAGCTATTTAACATAAATTCACATAATCCGTCTGCATCACATTATATTGACATCCTATGCATCCTTTATGGCATCAACGTAATGGTAATGGATTCAAATGATCTTTCTCTTTATGTCATATAATATCTCTCATTGTAATAACAATGATATTGCACAATATCTCAATAATGGTTATGCATTTGCGTCACGATATGTAAGGTTTGGTTCATCCATTGATATGAATAGTCCTCTACGATGTCCTCTGCATTGGTTAGTATGGCCCAGGTGGCCCATACAACATTTGGTCAGTATGGCCCAGGTGACCTAGGCATCAAATGGTTAGTATAGCCTAAGTGGCCTAGGAAATAGTTAGTATGGCCCAAGTGGCCTAGGTAGCAGTTAGTATGGCCCAGGCAGTAGATAGTATGGCCTCTGTGGCCTAGGCAATAGTTAGTATGGCATAGGTGGCCCAGGAAGAAGTTGGTCAATATATTCTAGGTAGAAGTTGGTCAGTATAACCCAAGTAGCCCAGACAACAATTAGTATGGCCCAGCTGGCCCATACAAAAATTAGTATGTCCCAGGTGGCCCAAGCAACAATTGTTTATTATGGCCTAGGTGGCCTAGGAAACAGTTGATTAGTATGGCCTAGGTGGTATAGGTATAAATTAGTATAGTCTAGGTGGACAAGGCAACATTTTGTCAGTATGGCCCAAGTGGCCTAGGCAACAATTAGTTAGTATGGCCTAGGTGGCACATGCAGCATTTGGTCAGTATGACCCAGGTGGTCTAGGAAATAGTTGGTTACTATGACCGAGGTGGCTTAGGCAGGAGTTGATCATTGTGGCCCAGGTGGCCTAATGACTATGGTTCACATGGCTTGGTTGAAATATATTACTATGGATGTACTTTGTATCTCAGTTGAAAATTTATGAATATCTAATAGAAGAAGAATAATTGAATTGAGTGTTTTCTAGCTTGTGGGGTTTTTCCTTGGTCTCTGACCAAATCTTGGTGTCTCTATATATGCATGCTTTTCTTCTATTGTTCCTTTTTGTTCTGCTACATTACTAACCTTATTGTTCTTTCTACATAATTTCCAATGAAGTTATGAAAAGTATAAAATGAAATTATCAAAAGTAAAGAACAATGTATCCCTAAGAAAATTAAAATAATATCAGAGTTGGGATGAATAAAAGTGTTTTTTACCCATATAAATACAAAATTGATGGAACAAGTGAAGGTAGTAGAGACTTATAAGAATGCTAGGGTTTGAAGGAAACACTAGGCAATATAGTTATTAGTGTTTAGAAGAAACTCTTGAAGTGTTCTTGGAAGAAGAACTTGGATATGGTAAAGGCTTGAGTTCTACTAGTCTTGAAACCCTAACATGATTAGTAAGAAGTTATTTCAACCCCTGTAACTCATTCAATGTAACCCTAGATGGGCTAGTCTCAACTGGGCCTGGCTGCTAATGAAGAAAATTGAAAATATTGAAGGCAACATTGACAAATGAATGATGGACAATAATGGTTCCTAAAGACTAGTTCAAGAGGGAGCTTATTAACTCTCATTAATGATAAGTACCTTCTAGATTTATGTTGTTTCTTTATGACACTACTCTTTTTTAGATTTATTTTTTTCATTGTTGTTTATCCTTCGTGCATAAATATTTGAATATTTGAATACTTCTAACTTTCCAACGAAGATATGATAAGAATATCCTTCTTGAGGATCATTTGGATGCTAAATGGTGCAGGAAGAGAAAAAATGGTGTATAAAGAGGAAGATAGAATAGTATGCAAAATATACAACTACCAATGACAAACGAGTGCTACAAGTTGCTAAGGTATCTAAATATTACACGTAAAGCAACTGATATGACTTTTCATGACTATGATATATATATATATATGTGTGTGTGTGTGTGTGTGTGTGTTTGAGAACCTGATATAGTTTGATTCTATGATTTTATATATGATAGTATTTATGCATGATATACAATATTGATGATGATGGTAAAGTATCCTCGTTTAGAGGGAGAGATCCTTGATGAGATCCTAACACATGTTTATTTGCGGTGGATGATCAAAAGTCTCATGATTACAAAATGAAACAAGTATTTTGGACGTGAATTGATGAACATACGATGTTGTTGAAAGTATTCCTTTGTTAATTGATTTTATATGCTAAAAAATTATTTATGACAACACTATATTACCCAATCAGTTTCAAGATCCACATCTCGTGCATAAGTATAGTAGAGGATTTCCTTGTTAGAAGAAACATATTGTTAAAAACATGGAATGATGAATTACAATTATATTTGGTGGATCTTGAGATGAGAAATAAGTCAGATGCATCCTTGTGTTGTAACTGTGCACCCAATAGAGTCCATGCACACACACACACACATATATATAGTTGGGATAGAGAAATTGTCATGTATTGAGATAATGTTGTTAAATGAGATAAACTTAGGCTTGTGGCTTGTTGATTCCCTATATGAGAGTGAGAAATGATGAATATGGTATTATTTCCTTTATGACATGTATTTTCTCTAACATAATGTTTGATTTGATTCTCTGCATAAACAATAAAATAAAAGATTATTTCTAGAAAAACTACATAAGGCAGTGTGGTTGAACTCTTCAGTGAGCTATTTAAGTTGGTACCAAATATGAGCACTTTGATATGTTTCCGATCCATAGATATAAGCTTGGATTGATGGATGTGACCCTCCCAAGCAAGGGTATCGACTGATCAAGAACATTGAGAAATTCTCTCCCCCCCTATATGAGCTCTTAAGGTGAGGAATTGAGGCAGAAATCTCCTAAGGCTGAGGGAACTTGTGGAAAACAGGTGTGTTTTATCCTTACCTCACAATAAGTGTGTATCTCCCCTATTTTCATCTCAAGGCATGTTTGGTCCTTACATCATGGTAAGTGTGTATCACCTCCTACCAAGTATACCCCAGTATGCATCCTACACATAAGTTGGGTTTGTTGGGATTGTTCCTCCCCATCTCGCCAATGGGTTGAGACCATGACTTGGGTGTGTTTGATCCTTACCTTCTAGGGTAAGTGTGTATATCCCCTAAGTTTTGTAGGTTGTGTATAATCATTAACTTGTAGGGTAAGTGTGTACCTCTTCCCAAGGTAGTGGATGCAGGTGTTCTACCACTTGACTCTTGAGGGTCCAAATGGAAATATTAGTAGACAATAGGATAAATTTTATCCTCGCCTCTCAGTGAGTCCTACCCTACTTATTATTCTTAGATAAAGGGTGGTAGCATTAGCTCCCCTATGATATCAGATCATTATTCTTCATACTCGATATTGTTCAACAGTTTGGGAAGAGTAGAGATGAATCGAGATGAGATATGATTTGATGACAATGACGATTCTACTTTAGATGAATGTATTCATTATTGGATATAGGGTGGAAGCTGGATTCCACCCTATGATTATGATGTGGGTTGAGATTGTTATGCTCTTAACCTGCAAATGATACCCAAATACAGAATATGCGAAGAAAATATACCCAGAACATAGAATATGTGAGGAAAAGATACCGAGAACACAAAATAGCAATGATTTTTTTATTCAGAGAGTAATGTTCACTTGCCTCTTTGAGGGGGCAACCTCCAATAGAGCAGAGCTTGATTACAAAATAAGACACGATGCTCCTCGCAGGGAGT
>APFE030826113.1:0-21518 GCA_000404065.3 Pinus taeda | reverse complement strand
AGGGGGTGAAATATAAACCATATCTACCTGATAAGGTCAAATTCCCTAAACTTTTTGAGGTAGATGATCAAATAAATCCAATTTTACAAATCTTTGGTAAACCAGCTGACAAGCATATTGACCAAGAGAAGGGGAAACAATTTTGGTGGCCCAGTAAATGGGCAGTTTTTGAAAATTTATGTTTTTTAAGGTTGTCAAGCCTTAATGTTGTAAATGTGTTCTTTATAGGTTTTAGTGTAGACTTAATGAGACTCCATTCCCAATGGAACACCAGGAAATTTTGCTAACTAGTTTTCATAGGAAAGGCATTGATCTGCAAGTTCTTGAGACCTCACAGGGAGGATCTCATCCCCAGAAGGAGCCAATGTTAGCTTTGCTACATGTTGTTGATATTCAAGGAGTAGAAGTGGGCTTGGTTCTTGGTTTTGCTCAAAGGAGGCCTCTACCGGTCATTCTCACCTTCTCCGTTCCCTCTTGCACTCTCGTTCCATCTCCATATCATATGCTCATTTGATTAAAAACAAACATATGAAACTCCACTTTTCTTAAGCCCTGAGCATTAAAACCCCGAAACCCATATAACCGCATGCTTTCGCAAAACCCATAATCCGTCGTTTCCCTGTCACATCAAACAAAACCCGCACGGTCAAATCCCTACCATCTGATCATCCCCTCTATGATCAGATGACATTCACTCCCCTCCACGCCCACAAACCAAATAAATGTTAACTCGCAATCAAAGTGGTTTCGCCTGTCCCCGCCGCCACGTGTCACACGTTGAATGGGATCGCCCGCCCTCGTACCTTTACCACCCATTGGCCAAAAGCAGTGCGATCAATACCGCTTACTACCAAAACCGTCCTCCCCACCCGATAAACTCCACCCGTCTTCGACCCCTGATGACCATTTAATCTGCCCACCCAAGATCTAACGACCTTTAATC
Source organism: Pinus taeda (assembly GCA_000404065.3). Lineage (NCBI taxonomy): Eukaryota > Viridiplantae > Streptophyta > Pinopsida > Pinales > Pinaceae > Pinus > Pinus taeda. The sequence goes on along the minus strand of APFE030826113.1, from coordinate 20,575 downwards.
ACTCCGCTCTTGTTTCCTCCCGATACCTCCTACTAAGAGATCTCCATTGTCCATTCATTTGATCCAACGACTGATATATTTTCCCCGTCCTGCTCATGCATCAGCCATGCAATCCTCTTGTCCTTGAACTGTCTTATGCGCCTGAAGGACGAAGGTGGCCAGTTACCTGTACTCGACGCAATAGCTCCTCAACAGCCGCATTCAACCGGAAGTATGGCTTAGAGAGAAAAGGACTAGTCTCGAGCAGAACAATGCATTTAACAGTTATGGAACTTCTTCCTTACGACACTCCAGCTACCCGATAAGGACAACAAAACACTTGAGAGGATCAGATCTATTCATTGAAGTAGGCAAACTGCACCAGAGACTCCATCAAACAGTTAAAGTGGTTGGTGGTCAGTTATGACCCCTCCATACTTAGAATGGCCAAGTGCCTTTGCAATTCAAACTGTATATATACCCAGAAATCAGATGTAATCAAGGTTGATGGTTGTTGTTTTGATGTGAGGTTCAACTTCTGGAGATTGTAACTGCTTTGATACTTGCAGAGTCTTGTTTTCATTTTCAACTAATACAATCTTCTTTTGCTGTTAATTGCTCACTTTTCACTTCTATTCTATTCTAGGCTGTGCCTGTTATGCAGTTTTCATGAACTCTTGATATTTAGCATTAGAGGAGCTGTCATCCTACCTCTGTGTTAAAATATTTTATGTATCAGTGAATGTGTTATTCAGGTTTCTGTTTACCTAGTGATAGGGAGCTATCATCCTGTCTGTGCATTAGGAAATAGATTTGCAGACCTCTTTACTGGTGGCAGCCAACCATCACATAGTCTTGTGCATCTGCTAGTGTGGTCAGTATTCTCCATATTTACCCAATCCCCAAACTATGAGTAATTGGTGGTCTAAAGCCTTGTAGTCTGGGGGTGTTCACGCATGTCTGGAGTTAAGCATAGTAGAAATGGTTATCTGGCTTGAACAAGCATCATTCCTTCCATTCATCCATTTCCAACATTTAGTTGAGTTTGTAATGTTCCCGAGCATCTCCGAGCTACAACCTAGGAGAGTTTCTTGGGGTGATAACATTTATTGGCACCGTTGCCGGATAGAGGAGATTGAAGCTCAGCTTCCCTGGGAGAATGACACAGTTCCAACTTTGATGATAGACAAATTTTGGACACATTTCTAGTTGTAATCATCTATCTGGTGACTCTACTAGAGAACCAAGCTAGTGGCGACTCCACGTTTTAGTTCTGGCTCACTTTGTGAGGCATACCTGGAGAAATCCTCAAAAATCACCAGCTGACCCAGTGCCTAACCCTGAGAAGATTGTTAAGCAGAAGAAAGCATCACAGAAAGGAGCATCGGGATCAGGTAAGCCTAAGAAATCTTATGTATCTCTGCAAGAGAAGGTTATAGCTGAGAATGTACATTTTGAAGATATAGAGCCTAACATTGTTAGTGAAGAAATACCCTCAGAGATTCATAAAGCTCCTTGTTCTTTCAGTTCCCCTTTGGATCTCAATCCAAATAAATTCTCCCATACAATCCATCATATTCCCTTGTCTTTATCATCCATTTCATTGTTCCCCACCATTCAATTTTCTAGTATCCTTCCACCTACCCCAGTCGTGGCAGGTCAGTAAGCACCCACAAAGATGGAAAGAATCATAGATGCTAGATATGGGCCCTTAGTCTTGCCTATCCCTTTGAATGCCATGTCTGCAGGAGAATACCAAAAGTATATGCCTAAGTTCACTGGTACAGAGGTGAGTAATAGCTGAATAACACCATCATGACTAGAGAATCATGAAATCAAAGGAATGTGATAGGGATTAAGAAAAGTTCCTATAATAACTTTTCTCTTCTTGAAAATGAAATAGAATGCTCAATCTATAACAACTTTGGCCATGAAGAATCTAAATGTAGGAGCAAATTTCAGCAAACATCTCAAAAGGAGAAAACCCCATTAAATCCTAAGATATGGAGAAGGAAAGAATCTCAAACATAAATATGTGGTATAGCCTCGTATGTAGAAGGACAAGAAAATCACTGGTACATTGACATTGGATGCTCAAAACACATGACAGGTGACAAAGAATTCTTTTACTTTTGTGAACAACATGGAATAAAAAGGCAATTCTCCACCGCAAGGACTCCTCAGAAAAATTGATTGGTAGAAAGAATGAACAGAACTATTCAGCAAATGGCTTGAGCTATGATAGATGAATCTGGAACTCTTGCAACCTTCTGGGGTGAAGTTGCATTCACCGCCATAACTATTCTCAACCAAGCAAATGTTCAGGTAAATAGCACTCAAACTCCACATGAACTTTGGTATGGTAAGACTCCTACTATAGAGAGGATACTTTAAAGTTTTGGAAGGCAAATGTTATATCAAAAGGACTAATGAAAAACTTGGTAAGTTTGAGCCCAGAGTAGATGAAGGTATTCTTCTTGGTTACTCTTCCTGAATTAAAGGATATAAATGTTATAATAAAAGACTTGGGAAAATTGTTGAAAGTATTGATGTTGTAGTTGATGAAGCATGCAAAAATCCAAAACAGATAAAAATAGAAGATTATAACAATGAAGAAGAGGAGGATTATTTTCCCACATCAAATCACAATGATTCTGAAGAAGAAACCAATGAAACACCAAAAGAAGAGATAACAGTAGAAGAAAAGACTCTATTCAGGTATGTTCAGAAAAATCATCTAGAAACTCAAATTTTAGGGGAAAAATAGGCTTGTGTACAGACAAGAATAAATATTATAGAAACCTCAAGCTATCTAGCATTACTATCCTCCGCCAAACCTCAAAATGTAAATGAAGCATGCAAAGATGAATGTTGGGTCAAGGCCATGAATGAAGAACTTGAGCAAATTGAAAAGAATAATACTTGGGAATTAGTTCCTAGACCCCATGATAAAAATATTATAGGAACTAAATGGATATTCAAAAATAAGCTGAATGAAAATGGAGAAGTAACTTTTGCACTTGTTGCTAGACTTGAAGCCATAAGGATGTTTGTTGCTCTTTCTAGCTTTCAGAAATTCAAAGTATACCAAATGGATGTAAAATTTGCTTTCCTTAATGGAGATTTAGAAGAAGAATTTTATATTGAACAACTAGAAGGATTCATTCTTGGAAATGATGCAAAACTTGTATGCAGACTCAAAAAGGCTCTCTATGGTCTGAAACAGGTTCCAAGGGCATGGTATTACCACCTTGACAAATATCTACACCAACAGGGTTTTTCAAAAGGGTCAGCAGATAGCAAAAATTGCTAATTATTGTTGTTTATGTTGATGATATCATTTTTGGTAGCAATGAAGAATCCATGAGTCAGAATTTTGATTCAGTAATGTAACAAGAATTTGAAATGTCCTTGCTTGGTGAACTTACCTATTTTATTGGTCTACAAGTTCAACAAAATAAAGATGGTATTTTTTTTGTCACAAACCAAATATCTCAAACAGATCTTGAAAAGGTATGGCATGGAAGATTCTAAACCTGTATGTACCCCAATGGTAATAGGATGTAGTCTCAGCTAAAATGATGAATCAGTAGCAGTACATCAACCAACTTATAGATCCATGATTGGCAATCTGCTTTATCTAATAGGTATCCGACCTGACATCATGCATGCAGTAGGAATAGTTGGAATATTCCAAGCAAATCCAAAGGAATCACACCTTCAGGTAGTCAAAAGAATTTTCAAATATGTTCAAGGAACACAGAACTTTCGTTTGTGGTATCCTAGAGATACAGATCTTACTCTTCATGCATATACATATGCAAATTGGGCAGGAAGTGTGATGATAGAAAAAGCACTAGTGGTGGTGCATTCTATATGGGTTCTAGGTTAGTGTCTTGGTTCAACAAGAAAAAAAGTTCAATTGCGTTATCTACAGCTAAAGCAAAATATGTGGTTGCTGCATCTTGTTGCATACAACTACTTTGGATGATGCAAACCTTGCAAGACATTTAGATCACATGTACTCCACCCATCTCCATTCTATGTGATAATACAAGTGCCATCAATATTTCAAAGAATCCAGTCATGCACTCCAATACCAAGCACATACCCATCAAACACCATTTTCTACATGAACAAGTGCTTGAACAAAAGGTCAAATTGGACTATATTCCCTGTGAAGAACAGGTTGCTAATATATTCACTAAACCACTGCCCAGAGAGACATTTGAATATGTTAGACAAAAGCTGGGATTAGTTGTTGCATCATCCTGCTATTAAATCCAAATTTTCAGAGAAAGGTTATTATACGCATGTTTCAGGAAGTATAGTCGCGTACACATGTGGGTTTCTATGGGTCAAGGAGCGTATATGTTTTTCAAACAAGAAAAATAGTGGGGCAGGCTCTAATATGGGTGCTTGACTGATATTGATGATTAATGTCCATTGATATGCTCTATTCATTAATTTTATCTGACTGACAAAGATGCCTTGATCATTGACCTGTTAACAATGCATAGGTAGCACAGGTTCAGGGGGAGCATTAGCCTTCAAATACATTTTGCATTGTTGGCATTATGGTTGTTGAGTCCACCTATGGCTTCAGATATTTATACCATTTATTGCTCAAGTCATGTAAAAGTCTAGGGTGTGATATGTCTTCTCATACATTTGAATGAGACCTCTTAGACAAATGATGTAATTTGTATCCTCGCTTTCCATGGGATGGTTGATGTAACATTTCTTGTTTTTGTCATGTATAAACACTTGGTATATCCCACTTGGTTGGGTGGATGAGTCAAATTTGGTATATTCCCACTTGGTTGGGTGATGGATGTATGTATGAGTCATTGGTAATAAGAAGGTCATCCTCACATAGTTGAGTTATAGAGTCATGTTATTCCTTTAGAAAATACTTTTGTAGACTTTCCTTGTGCTTAGGGGGAGCATGGACAGTTTTAGTGCATCTTAGCATGTAGAAAAGGGGAGCTCAATCAGAGAATTCAACATGTACTCAGGGGGGAACATGAACAACATCATGTATGTCAAAGGGAGAAAATATCTCGGTCCAACCTTTGCCCTTGATGTCAAAGGGGGAGAGTGACTTGGTGTTGTTGTTGCCATCAAGTCCAAACGAGGAGATTGTTGGCATTATGATACAAGTGTTGTCCTTGATGGCAACTCACTCAAATGAAATATGGTGAAGAATTACAATTTAGACTACAAAAAATGAAGAAAGAGAGGTATACACAGGTTCACCTTGACCAAGCTACGTATACACATAAGTTTACTGAACAAAAGGAGCGTATACGTACAGAAGCACCTTCACAGAAGGAAAAGCATGTATATCTTGGGAAAACAAAGTTTTTGGTCCAAGGTATTTGACCCAAGGTAATTGGTCTGAGGTATTTGGTCTAAGGTATTGGCCTAAGTAGTTTTGGTCCATGGTATTGAGAAAGGCCTAAACTATATAAAGAGGAGAAGATCATTAGGCCAAGTGGTGCAAGGATCTTAATATCTTATGAAGTGATGAATCATATATGTAGGTTAATGAGCTTTTGATGGTTTTCTTGATCTGATCTATGGATGCACCTATAAGGCTAATTATGGTTGATGGACCGGGATCATAAAGGCTTAAGAAGTATTATCATTATGTGTTTTGATCTTGAATAGTCTAGATCTGAATACTGATGCATGTTTTCTTTTGTAAATGTGATGATCTAGGTATGGCTGAAGTCTGGAATAGTTGTAATGTTTAAGTTATCATTTACAGATCTGTACACAGGTTCGCCTTAGTAAAAGAGCATATACATGTTGGTTCAACATATCAAAGTATCTTATACATCATAAATTTGAATTTGCAGATCTATAAGCAGGTTCCCTTTGGTAAAAGTGCGTATACATGCTGGTTTTGAACATGGAAGTAGCGTATACCTTATGAAGTCTGATGTTGAAAGTTTCATTTGTTTCTGTTTGCTGTTGTTGAGTTCTGGGTTCTGCTTTGTGTTCTGGTGACTGTATTCTGATGACGGTGTTCTAACTGATCATATTGATTATGATTTGTTTCAATGATGACAGGTTGTCAAGTGATTGATTGATTTAGTTGTGTTTGATTTAGAAAGTGATGATTAGGTTTCAGTGATTGGTTGATGCAGATGAATTTGATGGTAGTATTGCAGTTATGATGTTGTTGATGGGTCTAGTATGAAAATTGGATGAAACATGGCCTTTAGATTGTGGTGTTGAATTCCAAGAGTATCCAGTCTAAAAATTCATGAAACGTGGTCCCTGGTGGAAGTGTGGAGCTTTCTGTAGGCTGGCACCTACGTACTAGTAAACAATTGGCTAGTACAAGAGCTAGGGGGTTGTAGCTCCCTTCCAGTGGTAGCTGGAGAATGATAGAAGGTTGTAGCCTTTTGTTGGTGGGTGCCTACGTACTAGTATGATTCTACACCCATACAAGATTGTAAACAAATTTTCTTATTATTAAAAAGAAGACAGAGATGACAGCAACAGGTGGTTTTTACCCACATTGGGTTTCCACCTTATGTCTTGGCGTTCATGTGTGTTGCTTAGGTGTGATGCTTTATTAAGCTTTTACTACACTATCTAATAAATTTCTGATATACTGGTTTAAGCTCAATACATGATAAATTGTCTAAATAAAAAGTTCTCTGCATATATGCTGGTTTCTTTAAGTAGAGTTGCGTGTACACGCTAGTTCACTTCACTGAAGTAGCATATATAAATCTGTTTGCGAAATAAAATTATAGATCTGTTAATACTAATTCATCCCCCTCTCAGTATTATTTCCAACACATAGTGGAATCATGCCATGAGCATGCTTGCTACGCATATTATTGATGCAGTGATGGCTAAGGAGTAGACTAAGTCTGCAAAATAAAGGGAAGAAGATGTTGTAGCCGATGAAACTCCCAGTGGTGGGCATGTAGTAAACATGTTAATCAGTATACTCACAACCCAAAAGAGTACTACCGATAAGCAGCCTCCGAGTGATGGTCTGAACTAGAAGCAGACCAACCAGTACAACCTGAGAAGCCAAGGGCCAACCACTACAGTCTATTTTATAAAGCAAATATTTAAAGAAAATTTGTTTAGGAAAATCAACACACTAGTCAACTCAGTGTAGGACACTGAAAGCAAGTCTAGGAAAGAAGTCTCCACGAAAAGTGCTTCTGAGAGAAGTAAGGATAAACCATCACTCTGAAAGACACAAACCAAGTTACATCCCCAGACACTTCATCCATTCTTCCCACTATGGACTACAACATAGTTGAAGACATGAAGAAGGTTTGTGAAAACATTTCAATGTTTGAGTTAACAAAGATCACGAACCAATGGAACATCCTCTTATGGGCACATTGGCAGACCACCATAAGTAATGTCGCCTCTTCAAAAAATGGATATAGTAATTCTTTTAATTCTCTCGAATCTGTAGTTAATGCTTTAACAATGGATACAAATAGTCTCTTTCGACCTAGCTTATTCACTTTTGAAATTTTTAATTTCAATGTACACAATTTATTGATTGATTTTGGTGCATCAGTGAACGTAATGCCATTATCTGTTGCTAAGAAAATCAACACAAAATGGGATAAAACAAATTCTTAGATTATTTAACTAGAGAGAGCTCATGTTCATGCGATTGGTGAACTCAAATATGTCATAATCCATTTATCATCCAATGGAAGGGTCCACCAAAGTATCAACATAGTGATTGTGGACATTCTGGAAGCATACAGAGTGTTGTTGAGAATAAACTAGTCTAGCAAGTTACAAGGGTGCTTTTCCATAGATTGTTCACATCTATGTCTTTCGTATAAGGGAAGAAATAATAAGATCTAGGTGGATTTAGAAAGATATATGAAACACACAATCACTCCCTTGGATGGACATGATGAACCTATGGCTTTCTCAAAACTCATTTTTGGCAATTGCTTCTTGGAAACCCAACTGGGGTGTTATATTGCACATCCAACCCCAGTCCCACCATATACACAGTTGGACCTCCTTCCTAGTCCAATTGGTGAAAATGACCTTTGTATAATTAGTAGTAGTATTAGCAATATTAGTGTAGTTCCTAGTCCCTATACATATGATATATGGACTTTGTACTTCGATGGTTCCAAAATGCAGGAGGGCTCTCGAGCTCTTGCATTTTAATAGACCCAATACAGAGAAGTCATTTGATCTCTAATCACTTGGAATTTGAGTGCACAAACAACACTGTAGAGTATGAAGCACTCATCTTCACCTTGCAAAGAGTCATTGACCTCAATGTTTCCATCCTAAAAGCGGTAGGTGACTTAGAAATTGTGGTGTGACAGGTATACGATACCATACATTGTGTGTCACCTCATCTTAGAAGTTATCAACCTGAGGTATGGCATCTGATTTCACATTTCCAAGCTTTCCATATTATTTCTATTCCAAGATGCATAACGCGACTGCAAATGCATCAACAAATTTTGTTGCTAGGTTGTCACCATTGAGGGATAGTTTTTTGTTGAAATTCTTTATAAGCCTTCCATCCTTGATAATATCACTAATTTAAGCATTTTTTATGATGACCAATATATCTTGTGCTTCATGGTGAACACTGATGTGTTCAAAGACACAATGATCGATGAGGACAAGAATGGAAAGGCATTGCAAGATGTAGCCAATGAAAGTAAAGGAACCTCATCCCCAATGGTGGGGTATCATTGGAGAAGCTGTAAGACACGTAGAATTGCTTTCAGGGACTATTATAGCTCCAAATCTCACTCTTGAGGTTTGTGATGCTGCACTCATGGCCTAGGGCAACCCATCCTTCCAGACCTGGTCCCAAATTTAAAAAAAAAACAGTGTTTTTTCCCTATACCCGACATTGCCCTGAGCTAAACGCATGTATACGCGGGTCTGTGTATACCCAACCCGCATATATGTATAAAAACACTTAAAGAAAAACAAATCTCCTTAATTTCAGGCAGAGATCACGGGTTTTACCTGTTGATTACCTGTTAGTGCCCATGGCCCAACTGTTCCCAACAAATTCCCAACTAAAAAACTACTTTGGGAGAAGTATAAAAAGGCTTCTATGGGAAGGCCAAATGGAGGAGAGAAGAGAGAGAAATATTGCTATGCTGAGATTTCCCTGACCAGATTTGAAGATCCTTATGCCTCCTGCACTTCCCCCATCCTACAAGAAACCCTTGTTTCCTTGTGTGTGTTGATGATTTCATACTACTTGAGAGATCATGGAGTAAGTCATGGAAGGAGTTTGTTAAAGGCTTGAGACTGGATGAATCCGGGAGACGGTTCCGCTTGGAGCCTGTGAAAGGACGAATCAGGTGAAATTGTTCATTTTCTGTACTTTCTTTGTCTATAATAAAAGAAACACATGTCTTTGTTCTTGATATAGATCTTCTTCATGTTATGATATTCATATTATGATTCATATATGAACGGTTGTTTAATTGCATAACTAGCTACCTTTCCTTATAATATGAAGTTGGTTTCTTTATCACGTCTAGTCCATATACTGTTGTACTTTCTTGAATTGTTTGTTTTGTAGGTCAAAGGAGCAAAGGAACTCCAAGAAGGGTTTGGACCCTTGAAGGCTCTTCTCAAATGTAGGACCTCAGGTACACCCCCTAACATAGAGTTTGCTTATAGTAGCATTATGATTGCATGGAATGTGTGTTTCTTTGCATAGATAACCTTTAGTCTGCTAGGGTATTCACCCAAGACCCTAGGGGAGTTTGTCCCACAACAGAATTGGCAACTCCACTGGGGACAACACTATTGTTGTTCCTAGTTTGGATGTATTCAAGCCAATCAGGGCTCAGCTGTCTGTTTATCTTCTGTTACTGTGTAGTCAGTGCCTGAATTGTGAGCTTGCATCAGTTTTTTCCAGACTTTTTTTTGTTTTTCTTGGAAGCTTTTTTATACGCTAGTTTCTATATTTATAGAAGCGTATATACGCATCTTTCCTTAATTGAACCTGTGTATACGCAAGTTTCCTTAAGCCTTGTCGCTTATACACGCCTCTGTGTGCAAACACAGTCGCGTATATCTTTAATTTTCAAGATTTTTAAAATCTTTTTGTTTCTGGAAGATAGTATGCTGGTCTGATTCAGTTTGGAACAACCATTGTTCTGTCACAGTCTTTAGTTTTACAGCAAGTGTCTTGTTTCAAATTCTCTCTAATTGTGAAAAGGTTGGTCTTGTTCATTTTCTTGGAACCGTCATTTATTTTTCCTTAAGCACACAAGGTTTCTCACAAGGAATCTTGGCTGCTCTATGTATTCAGGGCAGAAAGATTGATTTCAATCTTTGTGTTGAGCTTTCTTTTAATGACTTTTTGGTTTGCACGTTTGAACTATTTTTATGACCATCTGCTTTTCTTGCTTTCTGAAAGTCATTTGTTCACGCTTTCTTGAATGTTGTCTTTTCAATCTTTTGGTTTCCATTGCCAAGCTCGTCTCGCTACTTGTTGATTGTTAAAAGAATTTCAAAGCACCTTTTTTTTTGAGTTCCCACTTGTTTTGTGTCATAAACTCGCAAAGTGCTTCATTGCCTATTTTTTTTTCGGTTATCAAGTTTCAGTCTTGTTAGAGCATTTTTGAAAAGTCGTTTTTGAGTTGCTTTTGAAGGAAATTTCTTGAAACTTTGTTTTTCTTTCTTGAACTTTGTTTTGATTGAGTTTTCCTTTTTGTTGAGTGAAAGTGCCTATTTGTTTTTCTTCATCTTGCTTTTAGTGCTTAGACGAAATCAGCAACAAAAAACTTATATTCCATCTAAAAATTTAAGTGGCAAATATAAAATCGATAAACAAGCAACTTTCATCTTTTGATTTAAGAGTAGTTTTGAATCTTGCATCAGCATGTACTTGTTGCATTAGGATTAGTTTGTGCATCTTTCTAGGCATGCGTAGTTTTGTTAGCTTTTGTGAGTGTGAAGTTTGAAAAGAAAAGAAAAAGTTGTACTTTTATTTGAAGTTCCTCTGAACCCTATAGAAATTAGTAGTTTGGTTTTTATTAATTTCTTTTGCATAAAAACACCACCAGTTTCACTTCCGTTATCCCTTGACTTAAACAACAGCCCATTAAAATCAAGCACTAATTTAAAATATACTAGAACTTTATATTTGTCGAGTTAGATACATCAACAAGTTTTAGGATATTTTAGGGCCTTGGATTAGGTGTGTCGAGAGTTAACTCTCCAAGGCCATTTTAAACTGTTAAACATAGGAGTCTGAATAGTGAGTGAAAATCCAATAGCGTTAGGAAGACCAGGAAAGCTTCGGATCTAGGAGTTAAGCATGAGGGTCTGTAAAGATAGGGAAGAGAGATACCTCCTCTCCTACTTGTCCGAACTTACGTCACAATTGTTCCGCCTGGCTTCTGATACGAGTTGGTAACCTTAGTTGCTACTCCTAGGGATTTACATAGGTGGCTGCGGAGGCGAATCCTGTGGCACCTGAGGTCGACGTTGTATCACTCTCAACGGTACTATTGGAGGGGACCCTTGCGAAGCTTGGGGGCTTGCATCGGTGTAGGCTGTTGTTAGGAGGTTAGTGTAACTTCCTATGTTACCTTCACTGATAGGACTGGGTCATCATTATCCCATACTATCTTCGGAAGGCCCCTTACTTCAGTTTCTCGTATTTTAGTGTCCAGTCCTAATCACCCGGAGTGGAAATACTTGGAAGTTGTTTAACTGGCGGATATCTTTAGGGACTTTATAGTGTGTGCTCTGTGCTCCTAGTTGGCCTAGATTTCAATTTTTTTTTAGTCTTTAGTTAGATCTTAAAAAAAAATTCAAAGTGGCTGACCGATCGCCTAGGCGGTCTCGAAGACTTCGTGGTCTTTCACCACCAAGTTCAGAGCCTTCACCTAGAAGGCGCAGAGGTAATACTACCGGTGGGTTTCATCCCGTGGCAGCTAACGCATCGGGGATTGATCCTCCCCTTGGGGGCATCAGTGTTCAAGATAGACCTGGTATTTCCACAGGACAAAAGAGAAGTACTCCTAGACTTTCTCGAGTTCTCTTTCGGATGCAAGATAATGTAGAGGTAGAAGAACTCTCAAAGTCGTTAGCGGCTCCGAATTCTCCCCTACCTCCTAGTCATCTGGAAGTATTACAACACGTTGGGTCTCCAATGCATCGACCGTCAAGTCTAGGTCACATAACGCACTTACCATAGATGACCACTACTGGAAGCATGGCTTCTATTACAAGTGCTACGACTGTGTAGACTTCAATATCTGTACAAGGGGGAGGAACTATTTCCATCCCCTCCGCTTCATTATTTGGGTCTTTTTCTAGCACATCTTTAGTTGGGATTACCTCCATTCCTTCTACGAGTGGAAACTCCCAAACCAATGCATTTAGTTTTGGATTTTTCCCATTTGGCACCCATTCACAGGGTATTACGTCAGTTTCGTTTAGTGCCGCCACATCCATGATGGGTGGATCAGCTTCATTCCAAGGTTTTCCTTTTGGAAGTGGTCATATACCACATTCCAACCCAACAATTGGATCTATGCCTTTCTCTTCTTTAGGACAAGGTAGCAATCCTTTTCAAGGTTGGACTAACCTTGTGGTTAGTAGTATGGGAACTGGGAATTCGTTTCTCGGCCAACAAGGGAATACGTTGTACTCTACGGTTAGTTCATTTTGAAGTATTCCTCCCCTAGCCTCTACTTGGGATCGTTATCAGGGGTTGTCTACTCCTTATAATCCTTTAGGAGGAAGATTCGCCGGTTATGGAGGTTTTGCGGCCGGAGTTGGTCAAACTCCGAGTTATGCTGGATCACAAGGCATGCCTTTTGGTTCAGCTGGTTCTGTAGGTTACTTCAGGCAGCCTGGTGCCTTCCAAAGTCCAGGCCCATATTTTCAAAACTTTGGGAGTTCCGCCCAATCTAGGTGGAACCCCCAAGGTCCTCCTCGGCTTCCGTTTCTGGCAACTTTGAACTTGCCAAACCTCACAAAGTTAACAAACGATCCAATCAAATATAATCCAGCTTGGCCTCGGGTCCCAACCAAACTCCCTTCAGACATTCCAAAATTCGAAGGGAAGAGCAGTGAGGACCTGGGCGACCATGTGACCACATTCCATTTGTGGTGCTCGTCGAACTCCCTTATTGATGATTCAGTTAGGTTGAGACATTTTCAGCGCACCTTGACTGGTAATGCAGCCAAATGATATATAGAGTTGTCAGGGGGCAGCTTTACATCTTTTGCCGACTTAGCTAATATTTTCTTAAATCATTTCCAGGTGCCTGTCCGTTATGATGCCGGAACTGAACTTCTGGCCAATTTTCGTCAGGACACGACAACTCACATTTCTGACCATATTCAGGAATGGAGACGAAGAAAGAGGCTCATTAAAGCCAAAATCCCTCCGGAGTACCATCTTGAATGGTTTTTGAAATCTTTATAACCTGAAATCTCTAAGGATGTCTCAATGTCCAGAGTTTACTCCGAGGAGCAAGCTATTTTTGGGGCCCAACAATTAGAATTGATCTACTCTCAGTTTGGGATCCTACAAAAATACTTGCCAGATGCTCCTGGGTCGAAGGTTGATATAGCCAAGTCGAAGCCAGGTTCCCATGGGGATGGTATCGCTGGATTAGTATACACGAATGCGGTGAACTTGTTGAGCAAATTGCAGTAGTTGTCATTGCAAACTGCTTCAAACAACCAAGTCACATCGTCTACTACTTCGTCTTCCCAACCCTCATCAATTAATGCCGTCCAATCTAATAACCCCAAAGGAAATAAAAACTCCAATGGAAAAAATAAAGGACGAGGTAAGAAAAAGAATCAGGATGGGAAGGTTGACACAAATAAATCCGGCAATAATGATGGTGGGGGTACAAATGAGTCTAAAAATAAAGTCAAGTTTCCATGCAAGTTGTGTAGTGGAGACCATTTAACTCATCTCTACCCGAAGATTCAGGATGCTCAATGCTTGTTAGGGCAGCAAGGGGCTTCTAGTTCTCAAGCTGTGTTAACCAACCCTTTTCCCCAAGGGCAGCAATTGCTTGCTGGTGCAAGTTCAAATCCTGGTACCTCCTCAGGGGGCAGCTAGGAAGGGGAAAAATCATCGAATGTTTTCATGATGGGTTCTAATGTACATGTGGCTACTCGGTCACGTGATTACGGTGAAGCTGAAACTTCCAAGGACAAAAATGCTCCCGAAAATATCGACCTTCATATTGAGCGACCCCCCGTTCAGATTATACCACGGATACCGAAAGGTTCTGCTAAACACGCGATTATCAATCCTAACGCTAGGGCCACCTAGAATTATTCCATTGTAGAAGATCTAGCCCAGAGTCCATGCGCCATGTCTGCTTTAGAGGTTCTCTAGTTGTTTTTGGCTCAGCGAAGTGCTTTACTCTCGGCAACTGGGGCAGTTGATCCAACCAACTGTTTAGTGCTCACTTTTGACATGTTAAATGTCAAAAATCCACTCCCTCATCACATGGCTTTCCAGATAAAGTCTACATACCGAAAGATTAATATTTTTCGCACCGTTATTGATGAGGGAGCTTCCACATGCGTCATGTCGATGTCTTATTGGAAGGCCATTGGATCTCCTTTGGTTGTTCCTTCACCTACCCTTTTGACTACGTTAGATGGGCATTATCACAAGACGCATGGGATTATCCCGACCTTTCCTATATGTGTTGGAGGAAAGGTCATCAATGTTGAAGTAGAGGTCACAGATGCTAACCTAGACTATAATCTCTTCTTAGGAAGGAATTGGGTATACGAGATGGATGCCATCATTTCGACTCTATTTCGTGTCATCTGCTTTCCTCATGAAGGGAAAATCGTTAAGGTTGATCAATTGGATTATTGTCCAGTTGATCCTCAAGCAACTTCTGACTCTACTATCCCCTACTGGTTAACCCTCGCCTACCTATGGAGAATATAGGAGTTGGGATGTATTCCTCATTGATGGGTACCTTTGAGTTTCCCTCTCCTATCACTCGAATCAATGTCGTTTCATCATCCAAGGAGTCTCCTCGAGAAGGGTTCTTCCGAACTCATTATTTTTCGGACCCTTGGACATTGCCTTCACCTACGACCACATTAGCCGAAGGACAAGTAAATGGAATGGCATCCTCTATGTTTGCGACTGAGCTTAGATATCAATCTATCGTTAACTCCGCAAACGACCATTCTGCTCCTTCTTTCGAAGAGGAGTCTGAGGGTTATGTGGCCCCGGCTTGGGCCTTTGATTCCACCTCTGCCTTGGACTGCTTAGATACGGTTTTACCTTCTGAAGAAGCAATCCTTGAGGTGATGATGGGTGTAGATTGACCTTGGGAAGACTTACACCAACGTTCATATTTCCTTCCTCCATTGCAGGAAGTGGAAGCTAGGTTCTCCAAGCTATTCACTAGTGATGTTTGTAAGATATCGAATCCTTTGGCTCCAGCACACTTTCGTGCCGAAGGTAATATGTCGGTGATCTCAGAAACGATATATATAAACATATCTAGGGACCCTAACGTGATTGAGAATCTCTTCATCGGAATCGAATGTTCCCCTGAAGAGGTGCAAATTTACACCGACCTTTTCAAAGAATTTCGAGATGTATTTTCTTGGTCTTATGAGGAAATGCCTGACATTGATCCTTCTATAGTTCAACATGAGATCAAGACATATGAAAACGCTAAGCCGGTTCGTCAAAGACTTCAACCGGTTAATCCTAGGAAAACGGCAGCCATTAAAGCTGAAGTAGAGAAGCTACTCAAGGCGGGTTTTATATACCCTATTCCTCTTACCGATTGGGTTTCTAATCTAGTCCCTGTAGATAAAAAGCAAGGAACGATCCGAGTATGCATCGACTTTAGGGACATAAACAAAGCTTGTCCGAAAGATAATTACCCCACACCATTCATTGATTAGATCATTGATGAGTGTGTGGGTAATGAGATTTTTTCCTTCATGGACAGTTTTTCTGGTTATAATCAAATTTCTATCCATCCTGAAGATCATCATAAGACGACTTTTATATGTCTCTGGGGTACCTTTGCATACAGAAAGATGCCGTTTGGTCTCAAAAATGCTGGAGCCACTTTCCAGTGGGCCATGTCATATGCTTTCCACGACATCAAACATATCATCGAAGCATACTTGGATGATCTCGTTGCTCGTTCTCGAAAAAGAACTGATGATCCTAGCCACCTTCGAATGGTTTTTGAGCGATGCCATTTTTATAAAATCCAGTTGAATCCGAAAAAGTGCATTTTCGCGGTTACGTCCGGTCAGTTGTTAGGGTTCATCATGTCAAATGAAGGGATTAGAGTTGATCCCTTCAAGGTAGAGGTGATAGTCCAGTTGCCTCCCCCATCCTCCATTCGACAACTTCAAAGTCTCCAAGGGAAGGCTAATTTCTTAAGACAGTTTATAGCGAACTATGCCGAGATCACTAAAGGGTTTATGCGTTTACTTCGCAAAGGGGTTCCATTCATGTGGGACGACTTTGCGCAACGGTCCTTTGATGCTTTGAAAATGCATTAGTCTCTACCCCGCTTTTGAGTCCACCGGATTATGGTAGGGACTTCCTTTTATATCTCGCTGCAGTAGAATCAACCATTGGTATGGTTCCCATTCAGGAAGACGATGCTCTCATAGAGCACGTGATTTATTACTTGAGCTAGGGCTTGATAGGTCCTGAACTTCGCTATTCTCCACTTCTTGTTGATGTGCAGGTGTTGGGGGAACTATATCAACCTTCCTTAAAAATACCTGACCTTTTGACCCATTTCTCCATCATATTTCCTCTTGTAGCTTCTTCTCGGCCTTCCTGTAGATATCTGATAGTAATTCAGGACAACTTCTTGTAGCAGACTTGTTTTTTCCATGTCTCCAAAACCATAGAATGGATTGACCTAAAATTTTCTAAGCATGTTGCCATCATCATTGTGCATCTCCCCATAAGAAAATCTTGGCTAATGAATGCACGAATATCGAAGGTGACGGAGGTTGATTTCTTGGAAACCATGCATTGGAATTTGCTGAAATTTCTTGGGCATGTTACCATCATCCATATGCATCTCCCCCTGAAACAACTCGGAAAATGGATGCATGGTTTGGAAGATATGGCAAAAAAAAAATTCTCTATCTATTTTTGTTTCCTGTAGTAAAATAAAGCATTCCTATAGTTTTATAGGACAACAAGGAAAATGAGTTGTAGAATCTTGGAAATGATGAGTGGATGGTGGAAATAGATGAGGGTTATGGATTTGGATGGCCTTGGTCATATTGGTGCATTTGAGCAAAGGAGGAGAAAGTCAAAATTTGACTTCTTTTGACTAGGTTTGACCTATTTTTTCTTTTGTTGTTGCCAACTTGTTTTTGTTGCTTGCAGATATTGGAGGGCATCTACATTCATTAGAGAGCTACATGGATCACATATTTTTTTATTTTTTCTCTTTTCTTCTTCTAGGATTAGTAGCCACCTCAATGAGGTTTTCAACTAGTAGATCTACCTAGGCACCTCAAAGGAGGCTTTCACCTAGGATCTTTTATTTTTCTCTCTTTCTTCTCTTTTTCCCAATCGATTGACTACCTCATGGAGGTTTTCAATCAATGAGCCAATCTCAGCCACCTCAAAGGAGGTTTTCACATGATATTTGATTTTTTCCTCTTACTCTTTTTCTACCCTACGCTGCTTGAAAGACAAAATTACTCTCAAGTATAAGAATACTTCCAATGGAGCCATGTGCACATCAAGATGACAAATAAACTGATGTGTAGGCTTTCAATATATTATTTGACATCTACCTGGATTTCAGAGACCAAATGATTTGACTTTGTAAGGATCAAGCACAGTTGAAGAAGAGAGTGTTGCTACAACTTAATGACTATCTAGAACCATATTTCAATATAGTTGTGATGCCCCTGGTCCACTTGTTGATTTGGATAATCCTAGGTGTCTTCTTCTTCCATGAACTTCAAATCTTCTTTTTTTTGCTGACTGTTCTCTTGAATGCATGGAGGATTTGATGGTAACCATGAGGGAGCTTTCTCAATCTTTGATTTTTTTTATTTTCTCTTCATCAAGTGCAACCCATGATTCTTGTATCTTCTCTTTTGAATCTGCTTTTTCTACATTTTGTCCTTCAATGGCATCAAGAAAATATATTTTTTTGAATATTCTTCCTGGGATGAGATGAATACCATTGAGATCGAAAGGAGATATTTGGAAGTGTTGTACCTCAGCATTATAAGTGTGCTGAGCTACTTCATTGTGTGGGTTTGTAAATGATGGTACTGGTAGTTGAGTGGGAGTGGATATTTGATATGGATGTGGTTGAGGTTGTGGTTGTGGTGGAGGTGAATGGTTGGGATAACATGGAATTGGGTAAGGAGGATATTGAGGAAAATATTAAGGATATTGTGGATGGATCCCATAAGTTCCTTGCCAACCTTGTTGCCAAGATTGGTTTTGGGGTTGAGATGGCTAATGTTGCCAAGGAAAGCGTGTGTTCCTGTGATGGAATGAATACCATTGAGATCGAGATTACATATTTGCAAGTGTTGTACCTCAACATTGTAAGTGGGTTGAGCTACTTCATTGTGTGGGTTTGGAAATGGTGGTACAGGGGTTGGGATGGGGTCCCTTTGGGTTAGTTTGGGGTTGAGATAACCAAAATTTTGGTACAATTTTGTAAATAATTTAAAGTATCCGTGACTTGTGAATGTGGAGCGCATAGAGAATAAGATTCAAAGGGGCTTATCCTCTTATTTTATGTAAAGTTTGGAGTTGGTTTTGAGATTCACCTGTGATTCGTGGACCATGGAATTGTATGAAAAAAATCTATAAATAGTGAGTCTTAGAAAAATGAAGAAATGAGAATTGGACTATAGATAAGGAATCAGGTTGATTGAAGAAGCTAGCGCAGGAAGGTTGGGCTTCTTGTGCTTTTATAGAGAAGGAAAGGTTCTGGAGCTGGGTGCACAGAGGCCTAGGTAGAGACCGCAGCTGAGTGCGTGAATCCTTGCAGCTGTGTGCGCAGGGCAGTTTTGAGTCTGTAATACTGCATATTTCTGTCCATCTTTATTTATGTTACGCGTCATTGATGGATGACTTGATTTATGAAATATTGATTGAATGTTGCACGATTCTCTTGAATAAGTCTTAGTCATGTATGTTTAATACGTTCACGAAGAGTCTCGAAACTCCTTTTATGTTTATTAATAACTAAAGTAATTTTGCATGAACACCAATTTAGAGTGCTTCCTGATGCACATAAGTAGCTAAATTGACTATTAAAGGTCTGCGAGGGACAATCGTAGACCTTCATGAACGTTTGAAGGCTGTTTGATAGAGTTGTGGTAAGGTGCCCTAAGGGTTCACCGATCTATGCGAAGGAAGATCTATGGCATTGGAAGACCATCACACTAGTCTCTCGATGCAGAAACTTGGTTCTCTCATCCCCCCATACTGCTTCGAGTGAGACTGTAGCCTGTACCACACGGGTTGTTGCTGAAAGGGCCAATGTGTAGGGTTTTGTTGGTTGGCGCAACTAACTCTGAACCTGGGTCAAGACCCCCTAAGCGAACAAATGGTTTCATTGTTGGGACCAGAATCTACTTGAAAGAGATGTGTGATGTCACATCATTGGAATTAGACCAAGAAAGAAATTAAAAAGTGGTTGGATCAGAAGATTCATGAGTTCGCAGTGTAGGGAAAAAGGAATTTGTGCCTATCAAAGGAAGAATGGTTGAACAAGTATCTGTATATAGAGATACACGAGATATTCTTCTATACCTTCCCCATTGAATTATACGAGTGGTTAGCCAAATTAACATACAATCGAGGAACTTGGAAGCTTGATAGTCCTATAGTGTGGACTCCAAAATTAGTGTGATGATTAGAAGCCTATGAAAATGAAATCACGCGGGATGTCGATCATTAGCTCGATCAAATTCTAGGAGGTTTTGTTACAGAATTCACAGTTGATACCTTAGTCAGCTATAGCGAAGCGGAGTGAAGATTCTTCAAGGGACCACAAGGTAAGTATTTAAGATCATTGAATACTTGGATTAAGATGTTGTTATGTGAAAAACAGGTGATGCCATTACCTTGATGTTTGGGACTACGCGAAGTTGGAGATTCTTTAGAAATCGTGAAGGATCAGGACCAAAGTACAGTCCCCTGATTGGACCCCCTTCAAGTGACAACGAAGGGGCAGGGTAGACTGTGCCCCACAACGCAGTTCAGCTAATCACTCAAGGGATTCCTAGAACAAAACATCCATCCATTCCACCGCTGCCTCCACCCCCACCACATACACCTTCATTCACACCTCCACCTCCACCTCCATCTTTCAACATGGCACACATTATGAAAATGCTGATCTTCAAGGGCATAGGAAGTGAAGATCTAGAACAATTCTGGTTAGTTACGAACGCCGTATGGAAAACGCAACAGATTACTGATGATAATATAAATAAGAAATAGTTAGTTACCACTTTGTAGGATCGTGCGTTAACTTTGTACATTAAGTATTATTCGAATAGTCCACTTGCATTGCTAGAAGAGACTAAGACAACTTTAAAC